>JAGVVM010020359.1:0-12775 GCA_019149425.1 Psidium friedrichsthalianum
TTTGGAGCTCAAGATGAATCACCAGCATTTATGAGGTGTTTGGTAAGTCCATATTTCATGTGCGATCCATGTGCAGGTTTCTCTAATCCAAAAGAGCATTATGAGGGTTTGGTAAGTCCACATATTTCATTTGCGATATGTGCAGGTTTCTCTAATCCTTTTCCATGGAGTGGAAATCTTGACATATTTTATAATATTGCATATCATGCATCATGTCATTTGCATAAAAATGGGATAAGACTCCCACAAAAAAATCATTCATTTATTTGCATTGACAAAATTTAGGTTCAAGTTTGTCTTTGAGCAAAACCTCTACGAGCCTCCACTCAAAGAGGGGCAGCTGTTGACACCTAAATTTTGGTTTTTCTTTTATTGCACAAAAATGAGAATTAATTCTCACAAAAGAATAATTTTTCATGCATTGCATTTTCTTTTTGTCTATCATGCATTATCATTTGCAGTTAGGTTTGAGCAGGATTTAACTTTGCAGGCAGTTTGAACTAAGGATCGTCATGATTTTTACTGAGGAAAGTTGACATGGTTTTAAATTTCATGTATTCAAGAGAAGTTGAGATTGTTCGCGAAGACGGGGGCTTGAAGTGAAAATAAAAATTCGACTGGGGTACGGACATGATGTGGTCGAATTTCATATGGGTTTGGGCTTAATTTCTAATCCAAATCAGCCATTTTGCTTGTTTAATTAAACAAGGCTTTTAATTAATCACCAAATCAGCCCGTTTGAGCCCGAAACCTCACCATCGGCCCGTGGAAGGGCCAAAATTCGGGTGGCCCATCATTTGGACGAATTTTCAAGGAATTTTAAGGAATTTGGACTCTTCAAAGATCAAAATTCAGAATTTATTAAAAAAAAAAGTCCTATCTTGATTAAAGATTAGAGTTTTAAGAAATTGAAACTCTATCCCTATGTAGCTCCATATAACGAGAGTTTCGTTGGATGCAAACTCTTCCGGGATCAGAATTTTTCATCCAATGGCTTGAAATAAATCCTACTTTAGATAGGATCACTAATCCAACGGTCCACGTTAAATCCCACTCGGACTAGGATTAGGGTTTCCTATGATCTATAAATAGGACCTTAGGTCTAGGGTTAAAGGGGGGGCAAATATTTTCAGAAATCCGAGAGAGAAAAGGGTGAAGGGTCGAGAGCTCCTTTTTGGCGTTTCCTTCTCAAATGGGCAGCCTCCCTCATCAAGCAGTCCATTAGTGCTCCTATTCAGCATCACGATTACTGCTTCAATTTGTTGTTCCCAACGTTGAGCTTTGTGCAGATTATCTTCCCTGTTCTGGCGCCTCAAGTCCTGCTGTCCAAAGCTGCTGTTCAAGGCTGTTTAGCGGAGTAATTTGCTGCAAATTAGTGCTGGAAATTGCTACTGTCTCAAGCTCGTTTCACTGTTGTTCGAGGACTGTTTTTGGGCTGCTTGGTGTGAAGTTTGCTGCTGTTTCGTCGCTGTTTTGGCACCAAAACAGTGCTGTCCAGCAGGTTTTCTAGTCCAAATTCGGCTCAAATCTTGTTCGACGAATCAAGGTAACATCCTTACATCAATTACAATCGATTTGTTGCTGATTTTCGATAAAAAGCATGCTGTTATGATGTTATCCGAGGCTGTTCCTGCACTGTTGTGTGCTAGTTTGATCCGAAACAAGCTGTTTTTTTTGTGATGTACATGTCACTAACTTGTGCAGTTTTTTTTTTTGCGGAGCATAGAGGTAAGTTTTTTTTTTTACTTTTGATTGCAAATCAATGCTTGTTTGATTGGAAGCTTGCATGTATGTTTTGATAATGTACACGATTTGCAATTAAAAAAATCCAAACTTTTTTTACTGAAAAGGAGAAGTTAGCCAATTCGATCTATAACTATTTAGATCCGATTCGTTATCTTTTCAAGTCAATTTTAGCCAATTCGATCTATAACCATTTAGATCCGATTCGCTATCTTCACAAATCAATTTTGGATTTAGAGAATGGATTTTTTTATAAATTCAAGAGGAACAATTGTGATTATCATGATTTGGATATTCGTTGATTTGCTTGGATATTCATGGACTTGTTTGGATTATTATGTTTGCTTTGGATGTTATCTTATCTTGTTTGAACTTTCATACTAAAACATTTGAAATTTTTAGTAAGATATGGTTTCTTAGAAACCTTATCTAATTGAAATTTTGAAAGATGAGCTTCTTAGAAAGCTTATCTCATTGGAAACTTGGAATAAAAAACAAGATAAGGGGTCAGCTTTGCATATCTTGAGAAAGTTCGAAAATTCCAAAAGACTACCAAAAAAAATCCGCTCATGATATCCTGCATATTTTTGCTTCATGCTTGCATATCTCATGTCATCCTCGCATGCTTGCATATCCCATGTCATCTCGCATGCTCGCATATCCCATGTCATCCTTGCATGCCGCATATCTCATGTCATCCTCGCAAGCTCGCATATCCATGTTTGCATATCACGTTCGCATGTCCCATGCTTCGTTTGTCTATTTCATATTTTTATTTTCTTTGCCATGACATTTTGCATGACATTAGTACCATGTTTAGGATACTCATGTTAGGATAGTTTTTTTTTTTTATGTTTAAATGGTTGAATAGAAACTGCATGACCCATAGGTTAACTAGAATTTTTGCATGTTACATATAGCTTGTGCATGTTTATTTAAAGTGCATGATTGTTTGCGTATTGCTGCTTTGAGTGTTGCATTAATTTGATGTCATGTTGCATGTTTAATTTACTCATATAAATCCTGCATATAAGTTAGTCTTTGCATATCATGCATTGCATTCATTCTAAGAAAGCGAAAACATAAAAAAAAACTCACTTGAATTCAGCCTGAGTTGCCAACTTAGGATATTCCATGGAATTAAGGTACCGAAAGGGCATTAGTTTTAATTAACTAGTGTAATCAAGTCCCCGAATCCTTTAATCTCTGGTTCGTAGAAGTAAGGTATTTCTCCCGATATCTTACTTAGGTTTCTAATCAACCTACCAAGAATGATTAGTGGCGACTCCAAATTTAAATCATGTGAACATTAAATATAAACCTAAGTTGCGATTTGGTAGGGCTTGGGAGAGTCCGTATTAGGTTAGTCTTTAATTAACCTGATAATCCATTAGCCTAGTTTTTTTAGGGTCGTGACAGTTTAGTCAAATGCTGGCATTGGCAAAGCTAAAAACTCAAGTTATGTCCCCACTTGTCTTGAGCTTTTAGCACTTTTGAAATGCTATAGCATTCGACTAATGAATTTTGGCAATTGCACTTGTAACCTCAAATGTTATTGAAAGTCTATTTTGCCCCATTAAAATCTAAAACCCTATTTTCTAGAATGTGTCACTTGACTGCTTGCCTTTCTCACTCTCACTGCTCATTTGCTTCACTCAGCTTCGCATCATTCACTCAATTGCAAGTTCCTTCGCTTAGCTGCGCAATCTCTCGCTCACTACAGCTCTCTCTCTCTCTCTCTCTCTCTCTCTCTCTCTCTAGTGGATCTACTATCAATTGCTTAAAATCTATGCATTCATGGTTTATAATATGCGGCGTGTGCATTTGGTCAGGTTTAAGGATAACATATTTCTTGTTAGGGACATATGTGACCATATTATTATAGTGAAATGATTCTTTATAAAGTTATTAATATGTCTCTTTTACATTACTCTCAACACTAAAATACAAAAGTTAACAGTCATTTTTTTTTCTTTCAATTTTGAACAAATTAAAGTTTTGGTCGAACAAATTAAAGTTAATAAACTAAAATTGGTCACGTTAAAGGGCTTCCCAAATATAATCTTTTACAAACAACATTTAGCCTAAAGTTGCTTTCCTATGCACATTTCAATTACAATTTACTAAATAATCATGCATTTACCCAAAGTCCTTTAGGTTGAAGGTCTTTACATTTCCTCAAAGGCTTTTCCTAAGTGGTGGAACCACAAACTAAATGCCCAGTGAGCTCTCGAGCTTCTTTTCCATGGTTCAAATGCCCGAACGTCTCGTGCCTTGAGAAAAGCTAGAGAACTCAAAGCAGAGTATTCCTTTATGGAATGGTGATGTGGCCATCTTTTCTTGAGAAGGTAACGGTGCTAAGCCCTGATCTCCATTCATAACTGGCATATCTCCATTATGAATGTCACCCATTCTACATTTGCGCCCCACTGTCCAAACGATTTTCCCAAGATAATTTGCTTACGTAGAAACCACAGGATATGTTATCTTCCTTTAGGGAAAAAATTGTCCAAAAAATCATGAATTTATTGCACTTTAATCAATAAAACCATAAACCTTTCAATTTGCCAATTGGGTCCTAAATATTTTCACATTTTGTCAATTGAGTCATCCGGTCAATTTTAATCGGAAATTGATAGCATGGTTGTTGGTGGTCCTACATTGCACAATGGGCACGGTCGATGTTGACGTGGACACTTTAATTTTTTTAATATTTATAAATAATTTTTTGAATTTTGACAATTTTTGTGGTTATTTCTTTTATTTTTATTTTTCTTTTCTTTTGGCCTAAGGGCCATCAAGGTCGCCGGCCGACCATCGTTGGCACTCAGCAAGGGCCAGGACACCTTCATCCGATTTGGGTGTTGCGGCCTTGCCAAATTTGGGCAAGGCTATGCACTCTCATTAAGGAACGCAAAGGGTCACGAGGGTGTCGCAACCCTCACCTAGAGCCGCATGAGCAGTTGCCAACCATCAGGAAAAAAAAAAAAGAAACAAACAAAACACCAAATAATTATTAAAATTTTCAAAATTTATTTAAAATGTTCACCTCAACACTGAACATGCCACGAAAGATCGGCCTACGAAAACATAATCAATTTCTGGCCAAAAAATGGATGGACTCAATTGGCAAAACATAATAAGGTTTAGGATTCAATTGACAAAATTTAAAGGTTTATAACTAATTTAGCCACAATGTAATAGGTTTAAGACTTTTTGGTCAATTTTTCTTTCTTCAAATGTTCATGGCTTATGTGTAAATTAGAACACAAGGTTAGAGGGTTGAAAAAAAGGCAATAACCACCTTGAATCAGTAATCTAATGATTCTAGTTTAAGAATAAACGCCTCTAAAAAATGGTTGCTTGGTACTTTCTTTGGACATAATGTTGTACACATTGACATTTGAGACTCGGGCTAACTTAGACCCTTATATCTAATTAACATTGACCATCAGTTGAGAATAAGCCTTGACTTTTCATGTATCATCTTTGAAATTTTCGCAGATTTGTTGACCCCTCAAATCATCCCTTTAAATAATAAAGAGAAAGAAGAAAACTCAGTTCATAACTAACATTTGAAATCACTACAAAAAAAAGGAGATTTTAGCCACGAAAAATTAGCGCGGATTATATTCGTCGCTAATTTGCGACGAAAATAGCGACGAAAATAAATTCATCGCAAATTCGTCGCAAAAATCGTCACAAATAACAAGAGAATTTAGCGACGAAAATTAGCGACGAAAAAAAATTCGTCACCAAATTCGTCGCAAAATAACAAAAGGCTTTTAGCCACTAAAAATTAGCGATGAAATAAATTCGTCGCTAATTTGCGACGGAAATAGCGACAAAAAAATTTCGTCTCAAAATTCGTCGCAAAATTCTGTCGCAAATTAGCGACGACATGATTTTTCGTCGCAAAATTCGTCGCTAATTAGCGACGACATGATTTTTCGTCGCTAAAATTAGCACGTGACACCAGAGTTTTGTCACAATTTAGCGACGAACCATTTCGTCGGTAAAATCCACCGACACTTTTTCCGTCGTTACTGGGAGACCGAGTAAAAATTTTCCTTTTCAAATCTCTTCTCCCACTTTTCTCTTCACGCTTTCCCCTTCACCACTTTCTTCTCTATTCTCTCTTCTCTCTTGTCATTTGTATTATATGGTGAGCATGAAATAAAATATTGTTTATTTCATCATTGTCTTCCATCAATTGCCATAAACTTCATCGATATTGATTAATTTTCCTTTTTTTGTAGTACATATCCATGTGAGACATTGCAATTCTCATTAAATTGAGCACTTTCGACTACGAAAAATTCACTTAATACCTGGGTAAGTCTTCTTCATTTGTAATTTTTCCATTATTTTCGCTTGAATTTTTCTTTGAGTAAAGTTTATATTTCACTTGAAGAGTGCACATATTCGTCATAAATTTGTCGCTAATTAGCGACGAATATGTATTTTCGTTGCTAATGTATGGTCGCTAATTAGCGACGAACTCTATTTTCGTCGCTAATTAGCGACGACAGTACAGTCGTCGCTAATTAGCGACGAAAATAGAGTCGTCGCTAATAGCGACGAAACTGTACTGTCGTCGCTAATTAGCGACGAAAATAGAGAAAAATGTGGTTCGTCGCTATTTTCGTCGCTAATTAGCGAACGAACTACATTTTCGTTTGCTAATTAGCGACGAAAATAGCGACGAACCACATTTTCTCTATTTCGTCGCTAATTAGCGACGACAGTACAGTTCGTCGCTAATTAGCGACGACTCTATTTTCGTCGCTAATTAGCGACGAACTGTACTGTCGTCGCTAATTAGCGACGAAAATTAGAGTCGTCGCTAATTAGCGACCATACATTAGCAACGAAAATACATATTCGTCGCTAATTAGCGACAAATTTAGTGACGAATATGTGCCACTCTTCAAGTGAAATATAAACTTACTCAAAGAAAAATCAAGCGAAAATAATGGAAAAAATTACCAAATGAAGAAGACTTACCCAGGTATTAAGTGAATTTTTCGTAGTCGAAAGTGCTCAATTTAATGAGAATTGCAATGTCTCACATGGATATGTACTACAAAAAAAGGAAAATTAATCAATATCGATGAAGTTTATGGCAATTGATGGAAGACAATGATGAAATAAACAATATTTTATTTCATGCTCACCATATAATACAAATGACAAGAGAGAAGAGAGAATAGAGAAGAAAGTGGGTGAAGGGAAAGCGTGAAGAGAAAAGTGGGAGAAGAGATTTGAAAAGGAAAATTTTTACTCGGTCTCCCAAGTAACGACGGAAAAAGTGTCGGTGGATTTACCGACGAAAAGGTTCGTCGCTAAATTGTGACAAAACTCTGGTGTCACGTGCTAATTTTAGCGACGAAAAATTAATGTCGTCGCTAATTAGCGACGAATTTGCGACGAAAAATCATGTCGTCGCTAATTTGCGACGAATTTTGCGACGAATTTGAGACGAAATTTTTTTGTCGCTATTTCCGTCGCAAATTAGCGACGAATTTAATTTCATCGCTAATTTTTAGTGGCTAAAAGCCTTTTGTTATTTTGCGACGAATTTGGTGACGAATTTTTTTTTCGTCGCTAATTTTCGTCGCTAAATTCTCTTGTTATTTTGTGACGATTTTGCGACGAATTTGCGATGAATTTATTTTCGTCGCTATTTTCGTCGCAAATTAGCGACGAATATAATCCGTCGCTAATTTTCGTGGCTAAAATCTCCTTTTTTGTAGTGATTTCAAATGTTAGTTATGAACTGAGTTTTTCTTCTTCTTCTTATTATTTAAAAGGGATGATTTGAGGGTCAACAAATCTGCGAAAATTTCAAAGATGATACATGAAAAGTCAAGGCTTATTCTCAACTGATGGTCAATGTTAATTAGATATAAGGGTCTAAGTTAGCCCGAGTCTCAAATGTCAATGTGTACAACATTATGTCCAAAGAAAGTACCAAGCAACCATTTTTTAGAGGCGTTTATTCTTAAACTAGAAATCATTAGATTACTGATTCAAGGTGGTTATTGCCTTTTTTCAACCCTCTAACCTTGTGTTCTAATTTACACATAAAGCTATGAACATTTGAAGAAAGAAAAATTGACCAAAAAGTCTTAAACCTATTACATTGTGGCTAAATTAGTTATAAACTTTAAATTTGTCAATTGAATCCTAAACCTTATTATGTTTTGCCAATTGAGTCCATCCAGTTTTTTTGGCCAGAAATTGATTATGTTTTCGTAGGCCGATCTTTCGTGGCATGTTCAGTGTTGAGGTGAACATTTAAATAAATAAATTTTGAAAATTTTAATAATTATTTTGGTGTTTTGTTTTGTTTTCTTTTCTTTTTCCTGATGGTTGGCAACTGCTCATCGGCTCTAGGTGAGGGTTGCGACACCCTCGTGACCCTTGCGTTCCTTAATGAGAGTGCATAGCCTTGCCCAAATTTGGCAAGGGCCGCAACACCCAAATCGGATGAAGGTGTCCTGGCCCTTGCTGAGTGCCAACGATGGTCGGCCGGCGACCTTGATGGCCCTTATGCCAAAAAGAAAAGGAAAAAATAAAAATAAAAGAAATAACCACAAAAATTGTCAAAAATTCAAAAAAATTATTTATAAATATTAAAAAAATTAAAGTGTCCACGTCAACATCGACCGTTGCCCATTGTGCAATGTAGGACCACAACAACATGCTATCAATTTCCGATTAAAATTGACCGGATGGACTCAATTGACAAAATGTGAAAATATTTAGGACCCAATTGGCAAAATGAAAGGTTTATGGTTTTATTGATTAAAGTGCAATAAATTCATGATTTTGGACAATTTTTTCCCTAAAGGAAGATAACATATCCTGGGTTTCTACGTAAGCAAATTATCTTGGGAAAATCGTTTGGACATTGGGGCGGAAAATGTAGAATGGGTGACATTCATAATGGAGATATGCCAGTTATGATGGAGATCAGGCTTAGCACCGTTACCTTCTCAAGAAAAGATGCCACATCACCATTCCATAAAGGAATACTCTGCTTTGAGTTCTCTATGCTTTTCTCAAGGCAGCGAGACGTTCGGGCATTTGAACCCATGGAAAAGAAGCTCGAGAGCTTCACTGGGCATTTAGTTTGTGGTTCACCACTTATACAAAGCCTTTGAGGAAATGTAAAGACCTTCAACCTAAAGGACTTTGGGTAAATGCATGATTATTTAGTAATTGTAATTGAAATGTGCATAGGAAAGCAACTTTAGGCTAAATGTTGTTTGTAAAAGATTATATTTGGGAAGCCCTTTAACGTGACCAATTTTAGTTTATTAACTTTAATTTGTTCGACCAAAACTTTAATTTGTTCAAAATTGAAAGCAAAAAAATTGACTGTTAACTTTTGTATTTTAGTGTTGAGAGTAATGTAAAAGTACATATTAATAACTTTATAAGGATCAATTTTCACTATAATAATATGGTCACATATGTCCCTAACAAGAAATATGTTATCCTTAAACCTAACCAAATGCACACGCCGCATATTATAAACCATGAAATGCATAGATTTTAAGCAATTGATAGTAGATCCACTAGAGAGAGAGAGAGAGAGAGAGAGAGAGAGAGAGAGCTGTAGTTGAGCGAGAGATTGCGCAGCTAGGCGAAGGAACTTGCAATTGAGTTGAATGATGCGAGCTGAGTGAAGCAAATGAGCAGTGAAGAGTGAGAAAGGCAAGCAGTCAAGTGACACATTCTAGAAAATAGGGTTTTAGATTTTAATGGGGCAAAATTAGACTTTCAATAACATTTGAGGTTACAAGTGCAATTGCCAAAATTCATTAGTCGAATGCTATAGCATTTCAAAAGTGCTAAAAGCTCAAGACAAGTGGGGACATAACTTGGTTTTTAGATTTCCAATGCCAGCATTTGACTAAACTGTCACGACCCTAAAAAAACTAGGCTAATGGATTATCAGGTTAATTAAAGACTAACCTAATACGGACTCTCCCAAGCCCTACCAAATCGCAACTTAGGTTTATATTTAATGTTCACATGATTTAAAATTGGAGTCGCCACTAATCATTCTTGGTAGGTTGATTAGAAACCTAAGTAAGATATCGGGAGAAATACCTTACTTCTACGAACCAGAGATTAAAGGATTCGGGGACTTGATTACACTAGTTAATTAAAACTAATGCCTTTCGGTACCTTAATTCCATGGAATATCCTAAGTTGGCAACTCAGGCTGAATTCAAGTGAGTTTTTTTTTATGTTTTCGCTTTCTTAGAATGAATGCAATGCATGATATGCAAAGACTAACTTATATGCAGGATTTATATGAGTAAATTAAACATGCAACATGACATCAAATTAATGCAACACTCAAAGCAGCAATACGCAAACAATCATGCACTTTAAATAAACATGCACAAGCTATATGTAACATGCAAAAATTCTAGTTAACCTATGGGTCATGCAGTTTCTATTCAACCAATTTAAACATAAAAAAAAAAAACTATCCTAACATGAGTATCCTAAACATGGTACTAATGTCATGCAAAATGTCATGGCAAAGAAATAAAAATATGAAATAGACAAACGAAGCATGGGACATGCGAACGTGATATGCAAACTGGATATGCGAGCTGCGAGGATGACATGAATATGCGAGCAGATGACATGGGATATGCGAGCATGCGAGGATGACATGGGATATGCAAGCATGCGAGGATGACATGAGATATGCAAGCATGAAGCAAAAATATGCAGGATATCATGAGCGGATTTTTTTTGGTAGTCTTTTGGAATTTTCGAACTTTCTCAAGATATGCAAAGCTGACCCCTTATCTTGTTTTTTTATTCCAAGTTTCCAATGAGATAAGCTTTCTAAGAAGCTCATCTTTCTAAAATTTCAATTAGATAAGGTTTTCTAAGAACCATATCTTACTAAAATTTTCAGATGTTTTAGTATGAAAGTTCAAACAAGATAAGATAACATCCAAAGCAAACATAATAATCCAAAACAAGTCCATGAATATCCAAGCAAATCAACGAATATCCAAATCATGATAATCACAATTGTTCCTCTTGAATTTATAAAAAAAATCCATTCTCTAAATCCAAAATTGATTTGTGAAGATAGCGAATCGGATCTAAATGGTTATAGATCGAATTGGCTAAAATTGACTTGAAAAGATAACGAATCGGATCTAAATAGTTATAGATCGAATTGGCTAACTTCTCCTTTTCAGTAAAAAAAGTTTGGATTTTTTTTATTGCAAATCGTGTACATTATCAAAACATACATGCAAGCTTCCAATCAAACAGCATTGATTTGCAATCAAAAGTAAAAAAAAAACTTACCTCTATGCTCCGCAAAAAAAAAAACTGCACAAGTTAGTGACATGTACATCACAAAAAAAACAGCTTGTTTCGGATCAAACTAGCACACAACAGTGCAGGAACAGCCTCGGATAACATCATAACAGCATGCTTTTTATCGAAAATCAGCAACAAATCGATTGTAATTGATGTAAGGATGTTACCTTGATTCGTCGAACAAGATTTGAGCCGAATTTGGACTAGAAAACCTGCTGGACAGCACTGTTTTGGTGCCAAAACAGCGACGAAACAGCAGCAAACTTCACACCAAGCAGCCGCAAAAACAGTCCTCGAACAACAGTGAAACGAGCTTGAGACAGTAGCAATTTCCAGCACTAATTTGCAGCAAATTACTCCGCTAAACAGCCTTGAACAGCAGCTTTGGACAGCAGGACTTGAGGCGCCAGAACAGGGAAGATAATCTGCACAAAGCTCAACGTTGGGAACAACAAATTGAAGCAGTAATCGTGATGCTGAATAGGAGCACTAATGGACTGCTTGATGAGGGAGGCTGCCCATTTGAGAAGGAAACGCCAAAAAGGAGCTCTCGACCCTTCACCCTTTTCTCTCTCGGATTTCTGAAAATATTTGCCCCCCCTTTAACCCTAGACCTAAGGTCCTATTTATAGATCATAGGAAACCCTAATCCTAGTCCGAGTGGGATTTAACGTGGACCGTTGGATTAGTGATCCTATCTAAAGTAGGATTTATTTCAAGCCATTGGATGAAAAATTCAATCCCGGAAGAGTTTGCATCCAACGAAACTCTCGGTTATATGGAGCTACATAGGGATAGAGTTTCAATTTCTTAAAACTCTAATCTTTAATCAAGATAGGACTTTTTTTTTTTAATAAATTCTGAATTTTGATCTTTGAAGAGTCCAAATTCCTTAAAATTCCCTTGAAAATTCGTCCAAATGATGGGCCACCCGAATTTTGGCCCTTCCACGGGCCGATGGTGAGGTTTCGGGCTCAAACGGGCTGATTTGGTGATTAATTAAAAGCCTTGTTTAATTAAACAAGCAAAATGGGCTGATTTGGATTAGAAATTAAGCCCAAACCCATATGAAATTCGACCACATCATGTCCGTACCCCAGTCGAATTTTTATTTTCACTTCAAGCCCCCGTCTTCGCGAACAAATCTCAACTTCTCTTGAATACATGAAATTTAAAACCATGTCAACTTTCCTCAGTAAAATCATGACGATCCTTAGTTCAAACTGCCTGCAAAGTTAAATCCTGCTCAAACCTAACTGCAAATGATAATGCATGATAGACAAAAAGAAATGCAATGCATGAAAAATTATTCTTTTGTGAGAATTAATTCTCATTTTTGTGCAATAAAAGAAAAAACCAAAATTTAGGTGTCAACAGCTGCCCCTCTTTGAGTGGAGGCTCGTAGAGGTTTTGGCTCAAAGACAAACTTGAACCTAAATTTTGTCAATGCAAATAATGAATGATTTTTTTTGTGGGGAGTCTTATCCCCATTTTGGTATGCAAATGACATGATGCATGATATGCAAACTATAAAATCACATATGTCAAGATTTCCACTCCATGGAAACGGATTAGAGAAACCTGCACATGGCTCGCACATATGAAATATTGGACTTACCAACACACCTCCTAATGCTGGTTATTCTCTTAGAGCTCCAAA
>JAGVVM010020361.1:0-15352 GCA_019149425.1 Psidium friedrichsthalianum
TCCAGCACTAATTTGCAGCAATTACTCCGCTAAACAGCCTTGAACAGCAGCTTTGGACAGCAGACTTGAGGCGCCAGAACAGGGAAGATAATCTGCACAAAGCTCAACGTTGGGAACAACAAATTGAAGCAGTAATCATGATGCTGAATAGGAGCACTAATGGACTGCTTGATGAGGAGGCTGCCCATTTGAGAAGGAAATGCCAAAAAGGAGCTCTCGACCCTTCACCCTTTTCTCTCTCGGATTTCTGAAAAATATTTGCCCCCCTTTTAACCCTAGACCTAAGGTCCTATTTATAGATCATAGGAAACCCTAATCCAAGTCCGAGTGGGATTTAACGTGGACCGTTGGATTAGTGATCCTATCTAAAGTAGATTTATTTCAAGCCATTGGATGAAAAATTCTGATCCCGGAAGAGTTTGCATCCAACGAAACTCTCGGTTATATGGAGCTACATAGGGATAGAGTTTCAATTTCTTAAAACTCTAATCTTTAATCAAGATAGGACTTTTTTTTAAAAATAAATTCTGAATTTTGATCTTTGAAGAGTCCAAATTCCTTAAACTTCCCTTGAAAATTCGTCCAAATGATGGGCCACCCGAATTTTGGCCCTTCCACGGGCCGATGGTGAGGTTTCGAGCTCAAACGGGCTGATTTGGTGATTAATTAAAAGCCTTGTTTAATTAAACAAGCAAAATGGGCTGATTTGGATTAGAAATTAAGCCCAAACCCATATGAAATTCGACCACATCATGTCCGTACCCCAGCCGAATTTTTATTTTCACTTCAAGCCCCCGTCTTCGCGAACAAATCTCAACTTCTCTTGAATACATGAAATTTAAAACCATGTCAACTTTCCTCAGTAAAAATCATGACGATCCTTAGTTCAAACTGCCTGCAAAGTTAAATCCTGCTCAAACCTAACTGCAAATGATAATGCATGATAGACAAAAAGAAATGCAATGCATGAAAAATTATTCTTTTGTGAGAATTAATTCTCATTTTTGTGCAATAAAAGAAAAACCAAAATTTAGGTGTCAACAGCTGCCCCTCTTTGAGTGGAGGCTCGCAGAGGTTTTGCTCAAAGACAAACTTGAACCTAAATTTTGTCAATGCAAATAAAATGAATGATTTTTTTGTGGGAGTCTTAATCCCATTTTTATGCAAATGACATGATGCATGATATGCAAAACTATAAATAACATATGTCAAGAATTTCCACTCCAAGGAAAAGGATTAGAGAAACCTGTACATGGATCGCACATGAAATATTGGACTTACCAAACACCTCATAATGCTGGTGATTCTCTTGAGTTCCAAGCTTCTTCTTATGGATGCAAGGATCTCAAGATATTGGGGCCTATCTGTTGTCAGAAATCTCATTCTGATGCAAGATAGCGCAAGATATGTAATGGAGAAATGTGCTTGAGTTATGGTTCAAGCTGCACCTTTTGTCTCTTGGGACCACCATCGTTTCGGCAGGTCACCATGAGTCGATAGAATGCTTTTCGAGATCACGAGAGCAGGTCGATCGTGAGTCGGCAAAACTTTTCTTGGGACCACCATCGTTTTAATGGGTCGCCATGAGCTGGAGAATGTCTCTCGAGACCACCATCGTTTTAGCGGGTCTTCGTGAGTCGGTAAAATTTCCTCTAAAGCTATGCATTCAGATCATGGTACAGGGTGCGTCCTTTGCTAGTACAATATTCCAGAGCTTCGGCAAGATGCAACGCCACTCTCAACCGCATCACCCATTTCATAGGTTGACTTTCCCAATGGAATAGGTGCTTTGCCAATGTATCGTTGGGCATATATTCTGCAACAAGCAATCTCTCATCACCTTCACAGCAACAACCAAGTAAATTTGCCAACCTCTGATTACGGAGCTGACCGACAGCTTTGGCTTCTTCCATAAACTGTCGTGCATCTGGCCAAGCTGACCTGTTAAAGCGCTTCACAGCAATTCGCATTTGACTATCCAATTTGCCTTTGTAGACAACATTGGGAGCCTTTTCACCATGTTCAGAAACAATGTTCTCCACAGCAAATCCAGATGTAGCCATCTTAATCTGATCATAGGTGTAATCCCGAAATGCAGGCAGGCCACCGACTTCAGTATCATTTTCATGATCAGCGACGTTGGGCTCCGGAACCTGTCCGCTCTGCTCCGAATCACAGCAACAGAGCGAGAGCTTGGAGCATTCGCACCCCATCGCAATAAAACAATGTCTCGACTATTGAGTCCGCACAAGTATCGAATCTTCGAAGAAAGCTCGAAACTTCCGAGTCCTCGCTCGATGAATAAATAACCTCGCGGACAGCAGCGTTCTTATCCTCCCGCTAGCTAGCTCCAGCTTTTACCCGCAACGCCTCCAAAGCTACACAATGCCACGCACATGTACAGACAACACAAAACTTCGGGGAGTGCTCGGGCGGGTCAACTCAGCTGGGAGCCAACAGAAGGTCCTCGTGGGGGTTTGGGGGGCGATTCAAAATCAGAGATCGCGCCAGGAAGAAGACGAAGAAGTAGCAGCGAGAGTATATACAACACGGAAAGAGAGAGAGGACAGAGACGAAGAGGCGTGGAGTTGATGAGGAGAAGGGGAGTGAATGATTGGGAATTGATTCCTCGTTCTCGATTTGGTCAAAAAAGAGGCCATGGACATGGAAAGTGAGTCCACTTTTCGCTCTTTTCCTTCCTTCTCTTTTCTTCTTTTATTTTTCTCTTCTTCATCGATTCCTCCTGTTGTACTTCTACCTTGTCCTCTCTCTCTCTCTCCCTCTCTCCAGTTGACCCCCAGTCTGGCATATCGCCTCCTATTTGCAAGCCGTGGCTCTTTTTGTGCTTGGTAGGGAGAATGAAGCACGTGTAGCACTTCATGAGGGATATGTCCTTGAAACTAAAAAGAACGGTTCTTGACAACAATTGGAATGAGTTCGAATGTGAACTGATTACCCCTTTCCAGATACTGTTCTTTGCCAAGAATTGGGCATCAGATGCTTGCAGAGGAATACGAGAATCTGAACTTCACAATACAAAACGAAACCCTGGAGTCGATCCTCCACAAGGTTCTGGTTGTATATTTGGTTCATCAATTATGTTTCGTCTGGTAGTTTAGGAGCCTTTTCTGAGACTCGACTGGCAAGTCCAATTGTTATGCTGAAGGCCAACCTATGTGCTGCAAGCAGCAAGATCATTTTCCCCTATGAGGAAAATTTTGTTATTTATGGTTTCTGTTAGGTAGAAATAATTAAGAGACAGGTGATTGGAGCATATTTTCAGAGGGGTTTGGTGTCTAAATGTGCATTAAGAGATTCGTAGGATATGCGCCATGGTTGTAATTTCTGTACAGCAGAATGGTTCTTTGACCTCATCTCTTTTGATTGGCTGATTTAAACAGAGCTTTACCTGTGTCTTTTGACCTTGCTATGAGATTATTTAGTTGTGCTGTTTCAAACGGAAAAAAAAAATAAAAATAAAAATAAAAATAATTCAAGAGTTTCAGTAATTTGGGTATTCAATCCAGATAGAGTTTCGGTGGATATGGACTCTAATGATCTAATGGCTCAAAGTAAATCCCAATCTAGTTAGGATTACTAATCCTACGGCTCAAAATAAATCCTATTCCTACTAGGACTTGTGGTCTAAGGTCTATATAAGCGAGCCATTAGCTCAAGGTCGGGGGGGTGGAGGAAAAATCAGAAAATACACGTGAGAGTTTGAGAGGCAAGAGGGGAGAAGGAAAAGCTCTGGTTCTCATTGGTGATAATCCTTCTAGCCAAGACCTTTCCAGCGTCATCAACCTCGGCTTTTCTCCTTGGTGCTTGGTGCTTGCTGCTTTTGGTCTATTCTTGTTCGACTTTGCTGCTGTCCCCACTGATGGACTTGGAGAAGTTTTCTTCTGTTGCTTTGCGCCAATCTTGTTTCCTTTTGGTGTTGGATTTCGTCTCTATTTGCTATCGTCCAGCAGCTTTTTGCGCCATTGTTCAGCATCATTCGAGGTTGACTCAGCCCAATTTTCAATCAATATTTGGTGACTAACTTGTTTATTACTTGTTGCTAGAACCTCTTGCGATTCGGGGCTCGAATCAAGCTTAAAAGGTGCAAATTTTGGGCGAATTTACAGTTTGTAGACTTGCTGGAATTCTGCTAAAAAGCGGGGATTCATCGACGCCATACAGATTTCTTGGACGTGCTCAATTCCTTGGCCAACCGATTTAGGGAATTCGCTTGGTGCTCGAGTTTTGTTTCGAGTTCAAACTAGGTAATCTATCAGGGATCCTCCACATATCACTCGATTGGTTGCGAGGAAGATGGCCAACAGAGCCGAGATCAATGCAGCAGTTCAAGAAGCACTGCAAGGAGCCCTGAAGGAGCGCATGGACGTGATGAACGATCGTTTCGAGGGAATGCTGTCCCATGCAATGGAGACCTTGGCATTTACTCTCATGGCCAAGCTGCAACCATCTAGTTCGATCTTTCCACCCAAGACACCTCCTCCACCTCCTCCGGTGGACAATACTGACAAAGGCGTCGACCGCAGCCCCATACGTGTTTCGCCACTCGAAATATTATTGTAACTGGTGCTAGCTCTGGCACATCGCCTGTTATCCCTACACCCCAAGCCAGCGCTGTGGCCGGAGGTATGAGTGAGGAAGCCAGGAAGGCCATAGCCCAAATGCAGCAGCGTATACGGGAGATGGAAGAAACACGCAACATATCCCAGATCGACCTATCTGTCTTCTCAAAGGTTAATGTGCCCGAGAAATTCAAGATGCCCAACTTCGAGAAGTACGATGGAACTTCAAACCTGGTTCAACATATCCAAATGTATCAGGCAAGAATGAATAAGTACGTCGCAAATGGCCCTCTGATGGTTCAGACTTTCCAGGCTAGTCTGAAAGATGCAGCCATGAGATGGTATACAGATTATGAGATTTACCGCATGGATGACTAGGAGAAGACTGCCACTACATTTGTCAAGCATTTTAGCTTCAATCTGGATGTTCTCATCACCAGAGAGGATTTGGAACAGTCGGAAATGAAGAAGGGCGAGACGGTTAAGCAGTATACTACCAGGTAGAGGAACATCACGTCTCAGTTAAAATCGGTCCCGCGCGAGCGGGAACTCATGAGGTTGTTTATCTCCACCCTCCCTCAAGTGATGCGAGCACGTATATTAGGGACTGGGGCAACCTCATTCAACCACATCATCGTAATGGGAGAGGAGGTAGAAATCGGCATGAAAAACGGATGGTATGGAGATTCTGGCACAAGTGCTAAGCGATTTGGGGCAAAAAAGGACTAAGAGCCAGTTCCACAGGTGAATGTTACTTACACTCAGAAGTCTCCGGTTCAAGCACCAAAAATTCAACAGGCCAATTTTGACACTCAAGGGGGGAAAGGGATTTAGACGCGGTAATCAACAATTTTCTCCGCTTCCCGGAACTCTCTCCCAGGTATTAGCTGTCCTACAAAAGAAGGAGCTATTGACATCAGAACCACTACGGCCGAATTATACATCCCATGCAAGACGAATAGCCAACCGAATGTGCAGAGTGATCCTCTCCCAAATCACGCGGGCAATGGTTGAGGAATCACCGGTGCCAAGTTAGAGGACATGTCTTTGATTGCAACCACTGAAGCAAATCAACAATCGGAGCTTCTCAATTTTCGCTCACTTCATCTTTTTAAGACTCTATTCATGCACATTTTTTTTGTTCCTATGTAGGGCCAAGCGTGAAAATAGGTCGTTTGTCGAGGCTTGAAGCCAAATTCTTAGCATGTCTGAAGCAATCCCAGATTTGGGTAAAGCTATGATCATCCGATATGATCCATTCTAACAAAAGTGGGGCAGACCAATAGCGAACCATGACTTGGAAAAGGGAGTATATCTTCTTTAACTTATTTGGTTTCGGGGATAACTTTCCATTTTTTTTTCCTTGCAGAGGCATCCTACCGACCGTGATGGTTGTCGTCATTGAATAAATCGGAGTGTTTCAAGTCTTCACTTGACTCGTTCACATATGCCTTTCCTTGTGCAGGGGCAAAGTAAAAAATAAGCCATTCCTTGACTCGAAGATTACTTTTCGAACTTGTTTGATTTATTCACACGAGCAAGGGGAAATCCACAATCCCCCATTCCCCATATTTCTTTTTCATGCTTGCATATTCTGTGCTTCAAGCAAATACATTTTCATAAAGCATGACAAGCCGTTTGAAATTGTCACATTTGCATTGTGCTTACACACTTCATGGTTTATGCATGACTATTCCACATGTTTAATTTGCCAACTCTATATAGGGAGTGTAAGCTACATATGATGCACCGAATGTATAGAATGGGGCATAACAGGATGACGAAAGGCAAGCCATTTCCACACATGTCCTGCATTTTAATCCCCAGTGAGTTGAGCGGTAAATAGCTCTGTATTCTTCAAGGTAAAGGGTTTTCTCGCAAAAGGTACGATAGCCGAGGTGAAGGAGGCATTCAATTCTCTATCCAAACACTACAGGTGTCCATTGGTTAACACCCTTTGAGCGGCAGTGTCATTTCCTTACCCCTGTCGAGAACCACCCCACATCGAGGCCTAATGGAGGTAATTCCAGCAGCAACATGAGGTAAATGGTTAGAAATTTTCTTGCTCGGACTAACATCAATCTTCGGGTGTTTCTTTGCATTATACTCGAATTTTAATTCAAGTGCCTTAAGAAAATGAGGAGCATTCGTTTCTCTATTCTATACACTTATATCCTTTGTATAGCCCACTTGAGCCTGGAAATTCATTTCTTCAACCCTTATTGGTGATCATTGCCATTCTAAGATGAAGACAGGACCATCTCCAAGTAGAAGAACTCAGAAGAGAATCAGGTCAAGAGAGAATTTCCGAGTGAACTCGCCTTGTATGTTAGATTGTTCATATAATGTTTAGCATCATTTTTTGTAAAATATCTTGTTGTTGTAATTCCTTACGAAGAAAGGGATTCAAAATCACGAGATTGTCGAAAAAAGAAAAAGAAGCAAGTGCAGCCTAAAAGAAAAAGGGCCCGCTCCAGAAAATTGAAACGTCAAGAGAAAGAAAAATCAAGACGTCGAGAAAAAAAGTTCAAAAAAAAAGGGAGTCGAGAGTAAGAAAAGCAAAGGCTGATCCCACAAAAAGCAAGGCCAATGCCCATTCAATCCTTGTTCATTTGTAAAGTACTTCTGAAGTTTGAATGTACATTTTTGTGTGTTATTTTTCTTGTAAATTTCAACGGGAACTGGTTGTAAAGAAGACTCCCCAAAGAAGTCGATTGCAAGATGCAATTTCCAGCAAGTGTCCATACCATTCTTGAAAAATGATGGTATCATCGGAGATTGGTCCATTCTAGAAGACAATTTCAGAAGGCCTAGTTCAATGACAAGTCAGCAATGGTCACAATATTAAGCCATTCTCACACTTTTTCTGAGCCAAAACGAGCCTTTTCATTCGTCAGTCCCAAATCCTAACCTATGTTACAACCTTTCAAAGTCTCTTCAATTAGGGCACTTGAATTAACATGGAGTTAAATGATTTTAAGCATCACTCGAAGAAGTTCGAGCAAGATTATTTCTCTCTCATTTCGCAGGGTTCTCGACTTGTAAAGCTGGAGCAGATGATGAAGAACTTTTTCAATGGCCTTTTGACTTGACAAAGAGTCCCCTTTGCTAAACCATTGACCTAGCCCTCATTACGGTCTAATCAAGACCTCCAGATGGGCTCTGTCGTATTAATTACGAGATTACTCTAACCCTTGTTGAATGCGAGATGATCGTAGATTGAGGATTCTCTTGAATCCTGCAGCTAGGATAAAACAACTTTTCTCGAGAGTGAGAGAAAATCCTTTGGACTGAAGTTCCCCATTCAAAGTACATTTGAGGTATTCATACATAATGACCCTCCTGAGACAGGAATTGGTAATGCAAACTTGACCAAAGCATTATGCATAATCCCATTATGAGTTACTACTCATACATAGAATGTTTCTAATCATTGCAAACTTAGCTGAGAGTTTTGCATGAACCCAATTAATGAATTTCAGCACATATGCTTACATGTGTTATATCTGACATCCTCTGTAGATGCATTCCGATGTTCAAGTTGCCTCCCAAGGTCTCGAAAGTTATCCGAGATTGTTGAATGAACATATCCTCTAGCAAGTGCCACCAATGCACCTTCCAAGTCCTCAGAAGTATATCTTCAACCTGAACCTTTCAAGAGAATGAATACTAAGATTTTCAAGGTACTAGAATCTGTTATGGCCACATACGATTATTCAGGTATCCAACTTCTTCGATGAAGTGGGATTTTTATAATGCATATCGCATTAGCATTGGTTTTGTTTATGCGCATGATTATACTTCAAGTAAACAAAAGGTATGTGCAATCAGCCTATCTATTCCTTGACCATGATTAGAAAATCCAGGTAAGATTTTCTAAACCTGATGCCGAAGCGCGTACGAAATTGGCCAAACAGAAAACTGAATGATAAACGAGGAACAATTCGTTCTCTCAATTCAATTTACTAAAAAATATCAAAGTCTACCTTGAGAATCCCTAAACACCCCTTTATATGGTGTTAACCCTAATCTAAAATGGAAACACGAATATTGCAAAAATAAAACGCCACTAAAAAGAAATCTCGAAAATACATAAAAATAATAATAAATCTCTGCTTATCGGTAAAAACTGCCGCAACCGGGTGCATCATCCTCCCCTGCTAGAGAAAAGATTCCCTCGAATCTGCTTCGTCTTCACTGATAATAATCTCCTCGGATTCTTCCTCGTCTACATAATAGGGACCCCAGTGCTCCGGTGGCAACCCCGGTGGCATCTTCTCCGGGACGACATCAGCAAACTCCTCAAGCAAAGGCCAATCTAGTGAAGGAATTTCAGGACCTTCAGAATTCTGCTCCACCACAACAGCAGCAAAAAGCTCAGGCGCGCGTACCGCCTCTTCCTGGAACTCCGATCTGGATAACAGATTATTCTTCACTTCCTTTCTCAAATCAGTAGGGCCCAGGGTAATAGTTCTACCATCCTTCTTAAAAGTGTAGGTATTTCTAAAACCATCATGCTGCGTTTTCCTGTCAAATTGCCACGGTCTCCCCAACAGGATATGGCAGGCGTCCATGGGAATCACATCACACCACACCTCATCAGTATATTTCTTGCCAATCGAAAGCTGCACAAGACACCTTTTACTCACTTTCATCTCGTTTCCCTTTTTGAGCCACGACAATTTATATGGTTGAGGATGATCCTCCGTTTTCAACCCCAACCTCTCCACCATAGTAGTGGAAACTACGTTCTCGCAACTCCCTCCATCTATGATCACATTACATAGTTTTCCTCCACTAGTACACTTAGTATGAAAAATATTATGCCTAAGCCATGACTCATCTTCCGTAACAGCCATATTTAAAACTCGTCGAACAATTAAAGACTCACCAGAATCAGCATAAATAATCTCGTTTTGCTCTGGATCCGCATCCTCTGGTTCTCTATCAGATTCATCATAGACTGGCGCCTCGTCAACAAACGTCACAATATGACGGTTTGGACAATCAGCAGCGAAGTGTCCTATCCCCTGACACTTGAAACACTGCTTGGCTGCAGCTCCTCTCCTGCTAGTGCCCGCACCACTCTGCTCCCCTTTGAATGTAGGTTTTGAACTCGCATCCTTAATTGCTGGTGGTGGTGGTGGTGTTGAATTGGTTAAAGAACTCCCCGCCTTTCCTTCGAAATCTTTGCCGGACCATCGATTCTGGAATTTGGAGGTACTGTCCTTTCTTTTAAACTGAGCTTCCACCTTCAACGCTAATCTGCACACATCCTCATATGTCCAATATTGCTGCAATTGAATAACATCCGAAATTTCCTTCCGCAGCCCTGCCAAATATCGAGCAACCGTTTGCTCATCTTCCTCCGTCACATCACAACGCATCCGCAAACGATCAAACTCCTCGGTATACTCCTCCACCGTCAAATCTCGCTGTCTAATATTGTGATATTCAATAAACGCTTCCTGCCTATAATGCGTAGGCAAAAATTTTCGTTGCAGCAACTTTTTCATCTTATCCCAACGATCCACTTTCGATTTTCCTTCTCTAGCACGTTGTCTCTTAACATGCTCCCACCAGATCGAGGCATGCTTTCGTAACTTGATAGCTACTAATTTAACCTTTTGCTCCTCAGTTAGATCTTTAATATCAAAGACCCTCTCTACTGTATGCAGCCAATCAATAAACTCATCAGGATGAGTCTTACCTTCAAACTCAGGAATCTCGATCTTCATCCCGATATTCCGAAAAGGTGAACGATGTCCAGGTCGCATCCCCCGATTTCGCCCCTGGTTCCGAACCCCAAAAGGGTTCACGTCTTCCTCCTCGTCGTAGGATGTCGCATCAGATTCCTCTTCTTCGGATTGAACGCCCAACCCAACCTGCGCGAGTTGTCGTTCCAAATCCTGGATTCGCCGTCTCTGTTCCTCAATTTCCACGTCTCGTGGGTCTCTGTGACGCGGCTGTTCGTCTGCTTCAGGAACGACTCCACGCCCCCGGCCACCACGACCTCGCCGTCCACCACGACCACCACGATTCTGTTCAGCCATCAATTCAAAGCAACCTGGCTCTGATACCAATTGATGCCGAAGCGCGTACGAAATTGGCCAAACAGGAAACTCGGAATGATAAACGAGGAACAATTCGTTCTCTCAAATTCAATTTACTAAAAAATATCAAAGTCTGCCTTGAGAATCCCTAAACACCCCTTTTATATGGTGTTAACCCTAATCTAAAATAGGAAACACGAATATTGCAAAAATAAAACGCCACTAAAAAGAAATCTCAAAAATACATAAAAAATAATAATAAATCTCTGCTTATCGGTAAAAACTGCCGCAACCGGATGCATCAAAGATAAGCTCGAAATTTATCGAAAGCAAATATGACTGCAAGTAATTCCTTTTCCGTAGTCGTATAGTTCGACTGTGCATCATCTAGGGTTCTACTAGCATAGTAAATTGCATGAAAAACTTTATTCCTACGTTGCCCCAAAACTGCTCCTAAAGCATAGTCACTTGCATCACACATAAGTTCAAATGGCAAAGTCCAATCCGGCATGACTATGACAGGAGCGGAAACTAACCTCTTTTTGAGCTCGGTGAATGCTTCCAAGCATGCATCATCGAATACAAATGGCTTGTCTTTCTCAAGGAGATTGCAAAGAGGTTTTGCTATTTTAGAAAAATCCTTAATAAACCTCCTGTAGAAACCTGCATGTCCAAGAAAACTTCGAATGGCCTTTACTGAAGTTGGTGGAGGTAATTTCTCTATTGTTTCCACCTTGGCTCTATCGACTTCAATTCCCTTGCTCGAGACCTTGTGCCCAAGAACAATACCTTCTCGAACCATGAAATGGCATTTTTCCCAGTTCAAGATCAGATTTGTATCCTCACATCGTTTAAGTACACATGCCAAATTATGCAAACTATGATCAAAAGAGTCACCAAAAACTGAGAAATCATCCATGAAAACTTCTAAGCATTGTTCTACCATGTCAGTGAAAATAGCCATCATGCATCTTTGAAAAGTGGCAGGTGCATTACATAACCCGAATGGCATCCTTCGAAAAGCAAAAGTGCCATAAGGACAAGTAAACGTGGTTTTCTCTTGATCTTCTGGTGCTATAGCTACTTGATTGTAACCTGAATATCCATCCAGAAAACAGTAGAAGTCCTTACTTGCTAAACGGTCTAACATTTGGTCGATGAATGGAAGCGGAAAATGATCCTTTCTAGTAGCCTTGTTCAGCTTCCGATAATCCATACACACTCTCCATCCCGTAACAGTTCGGGTAGGAATGAGTTCATTATTCTCATTTGGAACCACGGTCATCCCGCCCTTCTTAGGAACACACTGTATAGGACTCACCCAGGAACTGTCGGAGATAGGATAAATTATACCTGCATCCAACCATTTGATAATCTCCTTCTTCACAACTTCCTTCATGTTCAAGTTTAGACGACGCTGATTCTCAACCAAAGGTTTATGATTCTCTTCTAGGAGAATTTTATGCATGCAAATCGTTGGGCTTATTCCACGTATGTCTGCGATGGTCCATCCTAAAGCCCTCTTGTGCTCCCTCAAAACTTGAAGTAACTTCTCTTCCTGCAACTTTGTTAATTCCGAAGAAATAATAACCGGAAGAGTAGAAGAAATTCCAAGAAAAGCATACCTCAAGTAAATGGGTAACGGTTTTAGCTCCAACTCCGGTGGCTCATCAATGGAAGGTTTTGTTGATTTCTTGGGCATCTCTAGAGGTTCAAATGTAGCCAACGCCTTGGGTACATAAGGGATGGAGTTCAACCAATTCAACACTTCCATTATTTCTTCATTATCGCTTTCCTCTCTCGAAGTTAACGACACTTCCACCGGATCCTTGAGATTCATTCCTTGAAATGTTTCAACTGTTAACCTGTTAACAAGATCAATCGACAAGCATTCATCAGGTTCACCAGGACATTTCATAGCTTGCAAAACATTAAAAGTCACCTCCTCATTGTTAACTCTCATTATTAACTCCCCTTTTTGGACATCAATAAGGGTTCTTCCTGTTGCTAAGAATGGTCTTCCCAAAATAATTGGGATTTCCCGATCTTCCTCAAAATCAAGAACAATAAAGTCAGCAGGAAAGATGAATTTATCAACTTTTACCAGAACATCCTCAATGATCCCTCTAGGATAAGTAAGAGAACGATCAGCTAACTGCAAAGTAACAGAGGTGGGTTTCACTTCCCCCAAACCCAATTCACGAAATATGGATAAAGGCATCAAGTTAATGCTAGCTCCTAGATCGCATAATGCCTTACCAATAAAATTTGAGCCAATTGAGCAAGGTATAGTGAAACTACCTGGGTCCTTTAATTTGGGTGGTAGCTTTTTCTGTAAGATTGCACTACATTCCTCTGTCAGAGCGACAGTTTCAAACTCACCGAGACGTCTCTTCTTTGACAATATATCTTTCATGAATTTGACATAGCTCGACATCTGCTCAAGGGCCTCGGCAAATGGGATATTGATGTGCAATTTCTTGAACACATCAAGAAACTTCTGGAATTGCTGCTCATCCTTGTGCTTTCGAGCTCTTTGGGGAAAAGGAAGAGGTGGATATATCTTTTCCTTGGCTTGAATGACATCCTCCTCCAAGGATTTGCTTGAATCTCCCTTAACTTTAGCTTGTGTAGAGGGCAGACGGTCAGACGGTGTGTTGCTGTTGCACAAGCCTCGCGATTCTGCTGCACTACTTCTGCTATTCGCTAATGGTACTGCAGTACTATTCTCCACTGCTCCAGCATCCACGGGCCTACTGATCAGTGTTGCTTCTGAGTTGTGGCCCAAATTTTTTGGTGTTGTAACACTGAAATGGCTGCCTCTAGTTACTTCTTCAAGTTCTCTCACGTTCCTCAACGTGATTGCTTGTACTTGCTCTCTACCATCACTCCTAGGGTTCACCTCTGTGTTGCTCGGTAATGCTCCTTGAGGACGGTTGTTCATCGCTTGAGCCAACTGTCCAACTTGAGTTTCCAAGTTCCTAAGTGATGCTGACTGATTCTGCAAGAGTGTGTTAGTTTTCGAAATATATTTAACAAGAAGTTCTTCCAAACCTGACATCTTCTCTTGTGTGGGAAGTTTCTGTTGTTGCTGATGAAATCCAGGTGGTGGGTTCGGCTTAGGTGCTTGTTGATTCCCCCAAGCAAAGTTAGGGTGATTCCTCTAACCTGGATTATATGTGTTAGAAAAAGGATTGTTCCTTGTGTTACTTCCCACATAACTTACCGACTCATTCATCGGAAGGCATTGACCTGGGACATGATTGTCCCCACATATTTCACATGGATAGCTTGATGAAAGTCCAGGACTCTTGAGTACAGATAATTCTCGAGTAAGCGCATCAATTTTGGCTTTTAGAGCTACAACTGCATCAACCGAATGCACTCCAGCTGCTCCTCGAGAAGAACTCGCACCTTGACCATTGTTGGCCATCTGCTCAAACAACTCGAGCGCCTCTTGAGGTTGCTTATTCAATATCGTTCCCCCAGCTGCTGCATCAACATCCATAGTGGTATTTCATGATGAGGGCATATCGCAATATTTAAACATTCCCAAGCGCATATAAGGATTCGGTCCCATTTCCCAAATCGTCATATAAGGATTCGGTCCCATGTTGTCGAAATGACGTAATATCATTCCTCATCTTGATGGTCTTACTTGAAGGAAAGTATTTGGATGGAATTTCTTGGACATGTCTCCCAAGTAGTAATGGACCCTTCTGGTAAGAGTATAGCCATGCCCTTGCCTTATCTCGTAGTGAGAATGGAAACAACCGCATACGGACCGCCTCAGTTGACACCCCATTATAACGGAAAGTGTCGCAGATCTCCAAGAAAGTAGTGATATGCCCATGTGGATCCTCAGAAGGAGATCCCCCAAAACTCGAGTTTTGAAGCATTGTGATGACTGCTGGCTTAATCTCAAAGGTATTAGCTTGAATGTGGCCTTACAATACTCGAGCGTTCATGCACATGAGGTTGTGCATAATCCCGCATAGTTCTCGACTGTTCTTGATCTACAATTTGATTATTGTCTCCCATGTTGGCTTGCTCTGCAGCTTGTCGCTGTTCCCTCAAACGCCTACGAAATGTCCTCTCGATCTCTCGATCTAGTGGTAACAACTCACAACTTTGGGAGCGGCGCATGCAGTGAAAAGAAATTTCCTGCAAATCAAGCAATGAAATTCAAGAAAAATATCTGAACTAATAACGGCCTGATTAATATTAATATCAATAGAAGTTATGAAAATCACGTCCCGGCAACGGCGCCAAAAACTTGTTGCGATTCCGAAATCAGATCATTAACGCAAGTGCACGCTATCGAACAAGTAATAAAGGGTAAATAGGGTTGTTGATCCCACGAGGACTGATCAAAGACTTCTATTGAGTACTAAACTGTCTCAAACCACTATTATTCAGAAAATCTAAATTAAGAGATTCAACTAAATTAAGACAATAAACTAAACTACACAAATTTAACTTGATTAGAAATTCACTGATAGAAAGCCTAGGGTATACAATTTCACTTAACAATTAATCTCAAGTCAATCCCTCTTCGCTATCTCCTCTTCCAGCGTCAATAGGAACGTATTCTCGAGTAAATAATCGTTCACTCTATTCCTAGGCAAGCGACTATTGAGAACCCATTATGAACTAATTCTATTTGATTACCTAAGGCAATTGGGTATATTCCGATCCCTTTCGCTAATTAAATCTACC
>JAGVVM010020362.1:0-12405 GCA_019149425.1 Psidium friedrichsthalianum
GGCCTCACCTTGGGACAAGACCCTTAGAGACGGAAATTTCAACTTCCACAGGTAAAACTGCTTCCATGCCATAGACCAGGGAATAAGGGGTTGCCCCAATTGAGGTTCGAATCGATGTTCGATACGCCATCCATCATGCATAAGGCAGTCTCTCTTGCCAGTCCCTGTAATTCTGTGCAGTTTTTGACAAAATTTTCTTGATATTCTTATTTGCCGCCTACAGCTCCATTCATTTGTGGGCGGTAGGGAGAAGAATTGAGATGTCGAATGTTGAAAGCATCCAGCACAGCATCAACCACCTTATTGTTCAAGTTTGAACCATTATCCGTAATAATCGCTTGGGGGACCCCATACCGGGAGATGATGTCCCTTCTGATGAACCTTGCCACGTTCTTTGCTGTGACGTTTGCGTATGAGTTCGTTTCGATCCACTTCGTAAAATAATCAATCGCCACCAAGATGAAGCGATGACCATTAGAGGCGCTAGGATTGATGGGGCCAATCATATCTATCCCCCACATAGAGAATGGCCAAGCCTCAGACATTTGGTGGAGCTCGCTTGGAGGCGCATTGATTCTATCTCCGTACACTTGACATTGGTGACAGGATCTTACGTGTTGGTTGCAATCCGACTCTATCGTCATCCAATAATAACCCAACCGCATGATCTTCTTCGCGAGGAGATGACCGTTCATGTGGGGACCACATGCCCCTTCATGGATCTCCTTCATGAGCATATTCGCTTCTTTGGCATCCACGCACCTCAATAAGACAGAGTCAAATGATCTTTTGTACAGAGTCTGCCCACTCAAGAAGAATTTAGTGGCCATTTTCGCTATATATTTCCTATCTTCAATCGAGCTCTCCTGAGGAAATTCTCCTTTCAAAAGATAATTCTTGATGTCATGATACCATGGCTCGCCGTCAAATTCACTTTCAATCAACATACAGTAAGCCGGCTGGTCAACCACGCTAATTCGTAGAGGCTCGATATCGAGCCCCTCCCCCACTTGCAACATAGAAGATAACGTGGCCAAAGCGTCCGCAAAGTGATTCTGGGTTCTTGGCAGATATTCAAACGAAATTTCATCAAATTCCTTGACTAATTCCTCCAAGAATTCATGATAGGGGACGAGTTTAGGATCCCTTGTCTTCCATTCCCCTGAATTTGAAAAATAATGAGCATAGAATCTCCATAAACCTGTAACCTCCGTACCTTCATGGCAACGGCCAACTGTAGGCCTAAGATGCAAGCCTCGTATTCTGAGATGTTGTTAGTGCATGGGAACACTAACTTTGCCGAGACTGGATAATGTAAACCCTCCGGAGATATTAACACTGCCCCAGTTCCAGATCCGGCTAGATTGACGGCACCATCAAAATACATGGCCCACTTATCATCAGATAATGTTAAGACTCGATCTTCAGCCTCTTCCTCGCTAGGGATTGCGGAACCTTGATAGTTCTCTGCCAGCATGTCAGCTATGGCTCTCCATTTGATTGACTTTTGGGTCAAACTCCTGACGTCGAATTCTGATAATAGCACCTGCCACTTGGCTAACTTTCCCGGTAAAGCTGGCTTCTCTACCAAGTACTTGATGGGGTCACATTCTGTGACCAGCTGAATATGGTGGTGGAGAGTGTACTGCCTTAGTCTGTGGAGTACCCAAATTAACGCGACGCATGTCTTTTCGACTGCTGGGTAGTTAGTTTCAGATTGTGTGAATTTCTTGCTCAAGTAGTAGATCGCTCGTTCCTTCCCATCCTCCGGTCTTGTCTGGGCAAGTAAAGCTCCCAATGACTCCTGATGGATTGTAAGGTACAGAGTCAGAGGGATTCCAGGGGTCGGGGGTACTAATACCGGAGGCAAGACCAAATATTCCTTGATCTTTTCAAATGCCTGGTGACATTCCGAATCCCAGACGACCTTAGCGCCCTTCTTTAAGAGCTTGAAGAAAGGCTTCGCTGCATCAGAAAGCTGCGATATAAATCTGGCTATGTAGTTCAGTCGCCCCAGCAGGCTTCGCACTTCTTTTACCGAGGTGGGGGTACAAATATCCCGTATGGCTTTGATCTTGGAAGGGTCGACCTCGATACCACGACTGCTAACCACAAATCCCAAAAGCTTTCCAGATCTTGCCCCAAATACGCACTTGTTGGGGTTCAGCCTCAGCTTATACTTCCGTAGACGTTCAAACAACTTTCTTAGCACCAGAACATGGTCTTCTCCTGTCTTGGATTTGGCAATCATATCATCTACGTACACCTCGATTTCCTTGTGCATCATATCGTGGAACAGAGTGACCATGGCCCTTTGGTATGTCGCCCCAGCATTTTTCAATCCGAAAGGCATGACCCTATAACAGAAAGTGCCCCACGGTGTTATGAATGAGGTCTTTGCCTTGTCTTCCTCTTTCATCAGGATTTGATTATATCCTGAAAATCCATCCATGAATGAAAACAGTTCGAATCCAGCTGTGCTATCGACCAGCACGTCTATATGCGGCAAAGGAAAGTCATCCTTCGGGCTAGCTTTGTTCAAGTCTCGATAGTCCACACAGACGCGGACTTTACCGTCTTTCTTCATAACTGGAACAATATTAGCTATCCAATCGGCATAGGGGATTGCTTCTATTAATCCCACCTTAAGAAGTTTCATTACTTCCTCCTCAATCTTCTTGGAAAGCTCGGGCTTGGTTCGCCTAAGCCTTTGCTTCTTAGGTGGGAAACTAGGATCAGTGGGCAATGCGTGTTCGACAATGCTAGGATCAAGGCCAGGCATATCTGCATATGACCATGCAAAGACATCTTGGTATTCCTTGAGGAACTCGGTCATTCGAGCTGCTTCAGAAGGAGAGAGTGACTCCCCAATTTTTACTTCTCTAAAGTTCTCTGAATCACCCAGATTTACTACTACTGCTTTTTCCTCTGTAAGAGGCTTAGACTCCTCATGACGATTCCAATCCCTCTGAATGTCCAGGAAATCCTCATCTTCTTCCCTGATGCCACAAGAGTAATCTCCTTGGTGATCCGAGTCACACAATAGCCTATTATGCATGCTTGGAATGATATGCCTGAAATGTCATGAAGATGATTAGTCCCTTTTAGCAAGTAGTTTTCATGCATGATTTTCGAAAATCATTTAAGAGAGAACGTAATAAGAGGGCCACCCTCAGCTTCTCAAAATTTACTTGACAAACTAGGAAACGTGCGGGAATCCAGGCCTCAAATCTTCGAGAATCAAAGATAGGTATCATCATTGGGCTGGTTTGGAATGTTCCCGCACGTCCTTAATAAAACATGCACATGCATTTTATTGAACTTCACCGATAAGGCCGCGTTACAAGGAAAACCGCTTGGACCAACGGCTCGAGATCCAAAGGTATTTTTCTTGGAATTAACAAGGAGTTAAACAAAATGCGACGACTGAATTGAAATTGCAGGTAACGAAGCGCTGCAAGAAGCAGAAGAAGAGCCTCTTTACTCATGTAACTCGGCGTCGGTGTCAAGCCACTCCACGATGGCGTTCACGGAATCTTCAAAGAAGGAATCAGGTATATCAGGATCAGCTGCAGCTTGGATATCCTCATCTGCCAACCATTTGGGGTACTTAGAGAAAAACTGATGAAGAGGATTATCGAACATTTTTGCTTTGCCCTTCCAAATGTTGGATCCCACAAAAGAACCGATTCTGCCTCCTCTACCTCTTGGGCCTCGGCCTCAGCTTCCACTGCTACTTCTCGAAGTGAAATCACTACAAGTTTTACCCATGTAACCTAAACCGATTCGGTGTCCGTTAGATCTCAACTGAAGGGGTTGGCGAATTCCCTCGCCATGCTTCCCGAGTCCTTCCCCGGGGACAAAACCATAGACCAACAGAATCCTCCCAGGCACGAGCGTATAGCTTGACGGTGCGGGATTCCCCATTTTAGTCCCTGGGGGTGTGCGAACAAAAGCTACAAGGTCAAGGGAGTGGTAGCTTGACTCCTCTTTGGATTCGGGCTCTATACAGGGCACAACACTCTTCTGATAGGACGCAAGGTCTGTCTCACCATGCACTGTTATCACCTTATCATTTACCACAAATCAGACCTTTTGGTGCAAGCTTGAAGGTACAGCTCCGGCTGTATGGATCCACGGCCTTCCAAGTAATAGGCCGAAAGCACTAGGGAGGTCCATGACTTGAAAATCGATGGAGAACTCGACTGGCCCAATGAACACATCTAGTTCAATTTCTCCGACAACTGTTTTCTTCATTCCATCGAAGGCCCGAATGGTCGCCTTGGAGGTGCGAATCAACTCCTCGTTCACGCCTACACTCCTCAGCGTGGCCAAAGGGCATATGTTGAAGGCCGACCCGTTGTCCACCAGCACATGGGACACCTGCTTGCCGTGGCACCTCACTGATATATACAAGGCTTTATTGTGAACCCGTCCATCCATAGGGAAATCTTCGTCCGAGAAGGCAATCTGATCCTTTAATAGGATGGTGCTAACAAAACTCTCGAGCTGCACTTCGTTAATCGTCTCAGGTACATGTACCTCATTCAGAACCCTCATCAGTGCATTCTTATGCTTTTCTGAGTTCACAAATAGATCTAGCAGTGAGATCTGGGCCGGCATTTTTCGTAGCTGCTCTATCACTTCAAATTCACTCGTTTTAACGATGGTCAACAGCTTTTCAGCATCTTCTCTGGTTACTTCCTTCTTCTTGGTTTCCTCTTCTCTACGTGCATAGAATCTCCCAGACCGCATCACAACATCAATTTCGTCTATCCCATAGTTCCAATGGACTGCCTTGGGGTCGTACTCCTCTGCGGGAGGAATCCTTATTACAACCGGTTTAAACTTTTCAGTTTCCATACCTGGGTCACCATTTATCTCGACATCAGAGATCTTGATTACCATTGGTTTGACGATACTGTCGTCTTCCTCTTCCCAGTCATCGATCTTCTTTAGGTCGATCACGAAAGGCTTGGTTGCCTCAACCATCGCCACGAAATCATCTAAGTCTTCAGAGTCGCACCCAAACACGGGCTCTACATAGGGCACATTACTAGCTTTGCCTGCAGGTGGTACATTTGGTCCCCTCGAGAAGCCAGCATTCTTCCCTTTAAGTTTTCCATTCATTAGTCCCCACTCAACGCTCCCACCTACCCGTAGTAGGTGCGAGAATGAACTATAGGTGGTCATGGCCATATACTCGAAATAATCACACGGGAGGGTTCTCAGGAAATATCCCATCAGCTCCTCTCCAGTCAAAGGTGGATAAATTCGTGAGGCCAGCGACCTCCATCTTTGTGCATAGGACTCGAACCCTTCTTCCTCCTCTTTGGCCATCTGGAGGAGATCTGCTCGGGTTGGGACATTTCCCGTATCAGACTCAGGTCTGTTCATTTTTTCTTTCATCTCAAAAACTACAGCTGTCAGCTTCGTCAATTGTTCCTCTATGGTGATCAATCGTTGATCCTGGCTTTCAATCCTAGTGAGCAACCGTAGTGAGAGTGCATCACTCATGCCCTGTGCCTGATTCACTTCTCTCAATCGCCGGAGCGAATTCAACAATCTTCCAGAGGCGAAATTCAGCCTATTCTCTATATTATCGAGTCGTTCTGTGACATTTGATTCCATCAACCGGTCGGTCTCTCCTTCGTGTGTCACTGTTGGAATAATCTTGTTGATCGTTACAAATGAGTCCTCCTTTAAGTGGTCCTTTTCGAGCTCGTCTTTTTCATCATTCATGTGTTCCTCTACTCCTCCAAAGATCATACCTACAACCTGATGGTCTGGGAGCGGGTTCTGTTGCACATTCGGCTCCGTCTTGTCAAATTCCAGGATATGGTTGTCAATGAGGGCTTGGACCTTGAACTTCAATATCATACAGTTATCGACGTTGTGCCCCTTCTCTCCCATGTGGTAGACACAGGATTGGCTCGGATCGAAACCCGGAAATCTTGGGGGATTTGATCGTGGAGGCTCCTTGGCAACCAGCCTCCCCTCTAACAGCATTGGAAGCAGCTTGGATAACGGCCTGGGGAGTGGGGTGAACTGCTTAGGAGGCTGCTTCTTCTTCAGGTGGTCTGGTTTCTGTGTCAACCCTGACGAATTTCCTTGCGTCGAGTGGAGTTGGAGAACAATTTTGGCTGAGGTGGGCTAGGCACAAAAGCCACATCAATGTTGGACTCCCTTTCCTTCCTTGATGGATACTGTCGTCTGGTCGTAGCCTCGGGTGCCTTTCTCTCTCTCATTGCCCACTCGTGTCTTTCCGCCACCTTAATCAAGTGAGCAAAGGTTTGACAACCGGAGGTGTTCAGCTTGTCGAAGAACTCGTACGGTAATGCCTTGAGAAAAATGTCTATTAACTCTTCTTCAGGGATTGGTGGTTTAACTTGGGTTGCCAAGGCCCTCCACCTTTGGGCGTATAGACGCACTGTTTCGCTCTTCCCTTTCGTCGTTCTGAGCAGATCCTCTCTTGTAGGGGCGGTCGTGGTATTGAACTTATATTGACGTAGGAATTCATCCGCGAACTCATCCCAATCGTCGAATTTCTGAACATCGAGTTCAATGAGCCATGACAATGCAGCGCCCACCAGGCTCTCCTGAAACGTGTTGATCAGGAGAGGGATGTTGTCGGAGTACTTGGCCATCTTGTACAAGTAGTACTTTAAGTGGGTCTTGGGGCATCCAGTCCCGTTATACTTTCTTGAGAATTCGGGCTCTTTATAATCCGCAGGAACTTCGATTTTAGCAAACGGAGTGATTCTATCAAACCTAGACAACTCATAGCCTTGGCTGGTCAGGCATTCCTCGATCTTGGCTATCCGCTTGACCCCCTCTTCAAACCTTGCTACAGGTTTCTCCTTCTGTTTCTCCTCCGAGCCGACCGCAACCGGCGCTACCCTTGGCGGTGCTTCAGCGTTCGGGTCTTGATCCACGTTCGTTATCGGATCGGCACCAGAAGACCCACTAACATCGGAGGCAGTGGGCGTGTTCGAATGGGCAGTCTGGTTCAGGTCTATCGGTGCCGCGGGCCTTGCGTGTGCAGCAGTCATCATGGCTTTCATCTCAGTCATCATGGCAGCCATCTGCCCCATTTGAGCCTCTAGGTTGCCAATGCGGGTGCCTATCTCTTCCTGCTCCATGCGGGCTTGTAGACGGGTACGAATTCGTCTCCTCGTGATTGAGAATCACCTGTTCGTAGATGAAAAATCTAGTTAGCCTTGATGATTTTAAGTACGCATAAAACCACTTTAATTTTATATTTTCTTGCGACGAAATAGCAATGAGAGGCGCTCCTCTGATTTGATCGATCGTGCGAGCCATCTCCTCCATCAGATTTCTTCGTAAGAAATTATACAATTAAAGTGGAATAAGTGGTGATTACTTAAAATGCCCCTCGCATATTCCATTAGATTTTCACAAGACGTGACAAGACACCACCTTCGTTACATTAAAGAAAAAGATCCCTATACATCACCCTACGGGGAGAAAGGAATCTTTATTACACAAAAATTGAAAGCTCATACAACCAAAGGAGAATCTAATGGAATATAGTGCCTAATCCTCATTGGGTAGGATGGTCTGGCGGAGGCGCTTGATCTGTCGACCCAATGCTTCGGCTTTACGGATTGCATCATCTCTCTCTTGGGCGGCTTTCTCGGCTAGGATCTCTTGGAGAGTCAACTTGGAGGGCAAATTGGGGATGACCACCTGGGGCAAAGTTCTCAGAGCGTTGCATATGTAGTCCCTGGAGGCATGATGCTCTTTCTCATCTCCCTCAAGCTCGGACCTGTCTACCATGGCGATGGTTGTCTTACGGTAGTCACGCCAGGTGTAAACTATGTTGCAAATCATCCTGTCCAGTTGTGCTTTTCGTCCTTCAGCAACCTCTTCGTGATAGTTCAATGCGAGGGGATTGGGATCGAGGGGAGGAGGGATTTGTTGGATGGCACGGAATTGACGGATTACCCTCAAAGGGTGGTATGACGTAATTCCCGTCAATCCCAATAATGGGATGATGTTGTCGAATCCATCAGCTAGGCAAGGATTGGGACACACAAGCCACTTGGCATACCACTGAATGCGAATGGGGATGAGAGCTTTGAGATAGTTGAACCACCTAGAGAATGACCAAGAAGGGAAGAGTTTGTTCTTCTCAACGAATTGAAGTAAAGGGTGAGAAGAGGAACCTATTTGGGTGATTTGCATATCAGTAGCAAATTCCCTAATGTGGGATATCATCCAGACTTGGAGGAGGCCTATAGACGCTCTAAGAGTTCCCTTACCCGACTTCTTGAATCTTGATAGGGATATGAAAGTTTCTCCAAGGATCAGGTGGGAGAACTTCTTACCACTACACACTTGGAGGACGACGTGAACTATAGAAGGGGTCATGCTCTTATTTGTGTATGGAAAAATGACGAATCCGAAGAAAGCTAAGATGAAGACCCTAGGGATCTGGGCTCCCGACTCGATGGGTAACCCGAGGAATAGTTCCTCCAGGAAAGTTATAGGAATGGCGTTAGTGTTTCCCTTGAGGATGTTCCTGATAAGAGTGCAATTGACTTTCAAGAATTGGCTAAGAAGTGATACGGAATTGACTTCCAGTGGAGGAGTGGCTAAGCCAAAGGTACCTACGGGACCTATCATGGTATCGTATTCTTCAAGGGTAGGAGTGAGCTCGCATTGACCTATCACGAAGGAAGAGGATTCGGGATTCCAGAAGTGTGATAATGCTTTAATCATGGGAATTCTCGCCCCCAGGTGGATCAGGGAAATAAGGTATCCTATCTTCTTTTCCACGTAAATCTTGTGAATGGGCGGAAGACGCTCCCACATGTCAATTATCGCTCGAGGGAAGTGCGCAATCTTGAGTTCAGGTGGACCCATTTTCTAAATCCTAATGAGGGGAATTTATGTTAATCACCACTTATTTTTGAGAAAAACTGCATATAATTGAAATTGCAAGATGGAACGAGATTTACAAACCGTTCAAAGGGAGTGTGGTCAATCACATAGATCATGCGCATGTAAACTTGTGAGGTTTTGACCTCTAAAAGGTGAGGTACCTATGGTGCCAAGGCTCCCACTCCGAGTTCTAGAAAGGGTTGATTCCATTGCACAACTATCGTTGCATTGGCACCCATTCCATAGCTCAAAGTGAGCGGAATTGAGAAGTGGATTACCCCATGTTTCTCTTCACGGAGATTCCATTCCCAAATCCTTCTATTGGTTTCCTACAGATACGCCCGGGGTTTTAGGCGCGGTTGTGTGTGCATTAGGTGTCGTGCTTAAGCGATAAACATGCATCTAAATTTAACAATCAGCGCTTCAATATAACCATTCATACAACATACATCCGAACTTCTCCTGTAGAGAAAAATAGTTAACACACACGCCTCCCCTTATAACCCCTTTCTGCAAGACCATTTAACACGAGTTAGCGACTCACCGTGCTTCCCTCGCGACTTTGACACGCGCTACAAAATGTAGATCAAGTTAGGTAACATTCAATCTGGCTTATTACGGCTTAAATCCTCTTAATGTCCCCAGCGGAGTCGCCAGCTGTCGCGACCCGGCATCCGAGGCGATCGGATGATCGGGCGAATGGATTGCCAAAGGGCTACGATGACGGGCCCTTGGCGCGGGCCCTCCCAGGCCCATACCAAATCGCGACGGGAATTGTCGGTTTCGACCTTGGTGTGGTCGGGTGGCATGTGCTATGTGTGCATGCAATTGAAGTCGCCACCGGTCTTTTTGGGGAGGTAGACCGGATACCTCATCGAGTGATTGGGAGGAGTCACTCGATCCTACGCAACCAGAGATTCTAGAGCCGGGGATTTGGTTACCCTAGTTTAAACTAGAGTCCCTTCGGTTACCGTTCGGGGTTGATTATTACCTAACTTGTGAGCACGCGAGGTTTGTATCAATCCTGACTCCTAATCATGTTTTTGTCAGTCACTAAGCGCTCATGCAAATGTTCTTGTAGGTGTTCATTTCATGGCATTTTCTAAATATGCAATCCTAAGAAAAAGCAATCAATACATTCAAAGGAAATAAAGCGAATGGAAATAAAACGACGAGGACAATAATAAAAGCTACGCTAAAATAATAAAGAAAAACCCGCAACTCGTCGGGTATTTACAATCCCAAATATTAAACCCGAGACATGATCGGGTGTACAACAAATAAGACCGGAATGGACATCGGTCACGCTCCATGGTGAACTTGAGTCTAGTTAATGTAAATATGCAATAAAAGGAATTTTCGAAAATTTTCCATTTTTTTTTTTTATTTTTTATTTTTTATTATTTTTTTTATTATTTTTATTATTTTTCTTTTTGGGAAAGAGATATCGAGGCAAACTGAGCATGACCAATGATGATTTAATTGAAGATGTGATGAAAAACCTCGCTTGAAGACGTGATTCCGGTCCATTTCGGAAAGTTTTTGTTAAAAAGGGAGTCAACCGCGAGGGGGTTTTTCAACGCGATTATCTTAGTGTACAAATACAATCAGAGAAAAGAAATCATACCGCATGAAACTAGGTGTGACCAGGTTTCGAAAATGACCAACGGTTCGAAAAATGGTTAAGCGAGCACATCGCAATGGTATCGACAAAACAGCTAGTTGGAAAGCCAACACTTAGCCAAATTCCAGACCCCTCACTTTGCAGTTCACCGAGGCATGTTCAAGGATGATTATCTTCGTATACCAATCAGATTTCGAAAGAATAATCACACATCATGAAACTAGGTATGACCAGGTTTCAAGAATGACCAACGGTTCGAAAAATGGTTAAGCGAGCACATCGCAATGGTATCGACAAAACAGCTAGTTGAAAGCCAACACTTAGCCAAAATTTCATACCAAAAACAGACTAGACCACAAGAATGTTCAAAGGGTCGATATCTCGACATAGGTTGGAATTTTCAACAGAACGGAACAACATCTCACACAATTACGAAGAACTACAAACATGATGAACAAGATCAAACCAGAACGACCCTCAAAACACGAAAGATGAGAAAGAAAGCCGCCCTGAAAGTCGGGGGTTTGAACTGCTTCAGACTCAATCAGAGCACAAATCAGGCTAACATGGGGTATTCCCGACACCGTAACTCCATGCATAAATTGAATCCAGAGAAACAGAGCATACCAACGCATTCTACTACATGCAGGGAATACAAGAAGGCCAAAATAAGTGAAAAATAATCACAGGAAGATGGTGAAAACCGAGTGCAAACGGACTGTTTGAACTGCTTCCAACACCTGCACAAAATTTTTCAGTTTAAGCCAGACCAACCAAGCAACTTCGAGAGGGCATATCTCACAACTCGGTCATAACTAAGGGCCGTGCGACACATCAACAAGAAGATCTACATGCGTATAACACACTTCAAAAGATTTGAACAAAAATCACTTGTGAAACGCACGCAAAGCGGGCTCAAAGTAGCCGGTTCGGACTACCCGGTGCATTTCGTCGAACATGTAGCATGCAATGTAAAAAAGCAAAACCAGGCCGTTTCGAGCGAAACCAAAGCACGAAATCACTCAAATGGAATCAAATAGACACGAAGTGAAGTCTTATAGAGATCCGTTTGGCTCCGTTTGACCCGAAAGTCGAACGGAGCCAAACCGAGCAAAAAACCGAACACGAAAACAGGGGAATCAGGTTGAAGTTCGGGGTTTGAAGACCCGAGGCATTCCACCTTGGCTCAGGCATGCTCAAAGGATGCAATCGCGGTGGGGTTTTGGTACTTTGCCGGGACTCGGAACCGCTGAAAACCTCGGTGTTGGCTCTACTTTTTTGGTCCGTTCTCCTCTGTTGCTCTCCTTGTTCCTTTTTTCCCCATGTGCCAACCTGAACTCTCCTTCCTAACGTCCACTTTTGCCGCCTGGAACCTCCTCAAAGCTTCCCAATGATCTGGAAAAGGTTCCTCGCTGGGACTTCTGGATCCCCCAACGGAAAAGGTGCTGGCCACCGAGCATGTGGAGGCTTGAATGTGGACGCATGTAGCATGTGGAAGCCTGGAACAAAGCTGAGAACGGCATGAGTTAAAGCTGGACACCGAGTGATGATTGAATGAACAAATGGAACAACGCATGTCTGTCCCGTTCCCTTCTGTTTGCAGAATTGTCTTCCCATGTGATGCGTTTTCTTCTGCCCCCCTCCAGCTTACGTCTGATTCATGGCATCAATATTTCTTTATTGCCGAAAATTGGTGCTAAGCTCTAATCCAGGCGCTATTGATTTAAACTCGTTTCCGCCGCCGTCCAAACAAATGCTAATGCAATGTATGAAAAATTAATATGCAATGCATGGTGAATTATAATATTTTTTGGCGAGAACTAAAGCTAATTCTCAATTTTTATGTAAAAAATTTAATAACAAAATCAAAAAAA
>JAGVVM010020363.1:0-16571 GCA_019149425.1 Psidium friedrichsthalianum
AGCCTTGATGATTTTAAGTATGTATAAAACCACTTTAATTTTATATTTTCTTGCGACGAAATAGCAATGAGAGGCGCTCCTCTGATTTGATCGATCGTGCGAGCCATCTCCTCCATCAGATTTCTTCGTAAGAAATTATACAATTAAAGTGGAATAAGTGGTGATTACTTAAAATGCCCCTCGCATATTCCATTAGATTTTCACAAAACGTAACAAGACACCACCTTCGTTACATTAAAGAAAAAGATCCTATACATCACCCTACGGAGAGAAAGGAATCTTTATTACACAAAAATTGAAAGCTCATACAACCAAAGGAGAATCTAATGGAATATAGTGCCTAATCCTCATTGGGTAGGATGGTCTGGCGGAGGCGCTTGTTCTGTCGACCCAATGCCTCGGCTTTACGGATTGCATCATCTCTCTCTTGGGCGGCTTTCTCGGCTAGGATCTCTTGGAGAGTCAACTTGGAGGGCAAATTGGGGATGACCACCTGGGGCAAAGTTCTCAGAGCGTTGCATATGTAGTCCCTGGAGGCATGATGCTCTTTCTCATCTCCCTCAAGCTCGGACCTGTCTACCATGGCGATGGTTGTCTTACGGTAGTCACGCCAGGTGTGAACTATGTTGCAAATCATCCTGTCCAGTTGTGCTTTTGTCCTTCAGCAACCTCTTCGTGATAGTTCAATGCGAGGGGATTGGGATCGAGAGAGGAGGGATTTGTTGGATGGCACGGAATTGACGGATTACCCTCAAAGGGTGGTATGACGTAATTCCCGTCAATCCCAATAATGGGATGATGTTGTCAATCCATCAGCTAGGCAAGGATTGTGACACACAAGCCACTTGGCATACCACTGAATGCGAATGGGGATGAGAGCTTTGAGATAGTTGAACCACCTAGAGAATGACCAAGAAGGGAAGAGTTTGTCTTCTCAACGAATTGAAGTAAAGGGTGAGAAGAGGAACCTATTTGGGTGATTTGCATATCAGTAGCAAATTCCCTAATGTGGGATATCATCCAGACTTGGAGGAGGCCTATAGACGCTCTAAGAGTTCCCTTACCCGACTTCTTGAATCTTGATAGGGATATGAAAGTTTCTCCAAGGATCAGGTGGGAGAATTTCTTACCACTACACACTTGGAGGACGACGTGAACTATAGAAGGGGTCATGCTCTTATTTGTGTATGGAAAAATGACGAATCCGAAGAAAGCTAAGATGAAGACCCTAGGGATCTGGGCTCCCGACTCGATGGGTAACCCGAGGAATAGTTCCTCCAGGAAAGTTATAGAAATGGCGTTAGTGTTTCCCTTGAGGATGTTCCTGATAAGAGTGGAATTGACTTTCAAGAATTGGCTAAGAAGTGATACGGAATTGACTTCCAGTGGAGGAGTGGCTAAGCCAAAGGTACCTACGGGACCTATCATGGTATCGTATTCTTCAAGGGTAGGAGTGAGCTCGCATTGACCTATCACGAAGGAAGAGGATTCGGGATTCCAGAAGTGTGATAATGCTTTAATCATGGGAATTCTCGCCCCCAGGTGGATCAGGGAAGTAAGGTATCCTATCTTCTTTTCCACGTAAATCTTGTGAATGGGCGGAAGATGCTCCCACATGTCAATTATCGCTCGAGGGAAGTGCGCAATCTTGAGTTCAGGTGGACCCATTTTCTAAATCCTAATGAGGGGAATTTATGTTAATCACCACTTATTTTTGAGAAAAACTGCATATAATTGAAATTGCAAGATGGAACGAGATTTACAAACCGTTCAAAGGGAGTGTGGTCAATCACATAGATCATGCGCATGTAAACTTGTGAGGTTTTGACCTCTAAAAGGTGAGGTACCTATGGTGCCAAGGCTCCCACTCCGAGTTCTAGAAAGGGTTGATTCCATTGCACAACTATCGTTGCATTGGGCACCCATTCCATAGCTCAAAGTGAGCGGATTGAGAAGTGGATTACCCCATGTTTCTCTTCACGGAGATTCCATTCCCAAATCCTTCTATTGGTTTCCTACAGATGCGCCCGGGTTTTAGGCGCGGTTGTGTGTGCATTAGGTGTCGTGCTTAAGCGATAAACATGCATCTAAATTTAACAATCAGCGCTTCAATATAACCATTCATACAACATACATCCGAACTTCACCTGTAGAGAAAAATAGTTAACACACACGCCTCCCCTTATAACCCCTTTCTGCAAGACCATTTAACACGAGTTAGCGACTCACCGTGCTTCCCTCGCGACTTTGACACGCGCTACAAAATGTAGATCAAGTTAGGTAACATTCAATCTGGCTTATTACGGCTTAAATCCTCTTAATGTCCCCAGCGGAGTCGCCAGCTGTCGCGACCCGATTCGCGGTGATCGGGCAAATGGATTGCCAAGAGACCACGAAGTCGGGCCCTTGGCGCGGGCCCCTCCCAGGCCCATACCAAATCGCGACGGGAATTGTCAGTTTCGACCTTGAAGTCGCTACCGGTCTTTTTGGGGAGGTAGACCGGATACCTCATCGAGTGATTGGGAGGAGTCACTCGATCCTACGCAACCAGAGATTCTAGAGCCGGGATTTGGTTACCCTAGTTTAAACTAGAGTCCCTTCGGTTACCGTTCGGGGTTGATTATTACCTAACTTGTGAGCACGCGAGGTTTGTATCAATCCTGACTCCTAATCATGTTTTTGTCAGTCACTAAGCGTTCATGCAAATGTTCTTGTAGGTGTTCATTTCATGGCATTTTCTAAATATGCAATCCTAAGAAAAAGCAATCAATACATTCAAAGGAAATAAAGAGAATGGAAATAAAACGACGAGGACAATAATAAAAGCTACGCTAAAATAATAAAGAAAAACCCGCAACTCGTCGGGTATTTACAATCCCAAATATTAAACCCGAGACATGATCGGGTGTACAACAAATAAGACCGGAATGGACATCGGTCACGCTCCATGGTGAACTTGAGTCTAGTTAATGTAAATATACAATAAAAGGAATTTTCGAAAATTTTCCATTTTTTTTTTTTATTTTATTTTTATTATTATTATTTTTTATTTTTTTATTTTTCTTTTTTGGGGAAAGAGATATCGAGGAAAACTGAGCATGACCAATGATAATTTAATTGAAGATGTGATGAAAAACCTTGCTTGAAGACGTGATTCCGGTCCATTTCGGAAAGTTTTTGTTAAAAAAGGAGTCAACCGCGAGGGGGTTTTCAACGTGATTATCTTAGTGTACAAATACAATCAGAAAAAAAGATCATACCGCGTGAAACTAGGTGTGACCAGGTTTCAAGAATGACCAACGGTTCGAAAAATGGTTAACCGAGCACATCGCAATGGTATCGACAAGACAGCTAGTTGGAAACCAACACTTAGCTAAATTCCAGGCCCCTCACTTGGCAGTTCACAGAGGTATGTTCAAGGATGATTATCTTGTATACAAATCAAATTTCGAAAAAATAATCACACCTCATGAAACTAGGTATGACCAGGTTTCAAGAATGACCAACGGTTCGAAAAATGGTTAACTAGCACATCGCAATGGTATCGACAAACAGCTAGTTGGAAACCAACACTAGCCAAATTCCAGGCCCCTCACTTGCAGTTCACCGAGGTGTTTTCAAGTGCCGATAACTTTGTAATCAAATTAAACCAAGGGGAACCGATCATACCACATGAAACTAGGTATGATCTAGTTTTCAAAAACGATCAACGACTCAGGAAATGGTCAACTGAACACGTCGTAATAGTGTCGGGAAGAGACGGATCTGAAGTGGTTACAACACTTAGAAAAAATTTTCAGCCCAGAGAACGATTCAAAGGGGCATGTTCCCGACCCTGTAACTTTTTCTATAGATCAAACCGAGGGAAAATGGACATATCCCTGTGTTCTAAATCATGCAAGGATCACAAAGAAATAAGAAACGAGCAAAAATTCCCAGGTTAAGGTAATAGAAATCGGACGCAAAGCAGACGAGTTGGACTGTTTCCAACACTTGGACAAAATTTTTCAGTTTAAGCCAAATCAACCAAGCAACTTCGAGGGGGCATATCTCACAACTCGGTCATAACTAAGGGCCGTGCGACACATCAACGCGAAGATCTACATGCGTATAACACACTTCAAAAGATTTGAACCAAAAATCACTTGTGAAACGCACGCAAAACGGCTCAAAGTAGCCGGTTCGGACTACCCGGTGCATTTCGTCGAACATGTAGCATGCAATGTAAAAAAGAAAAACCAGGCCGTTTCGAGCGAAACCAAAGCACGAAATCACTCAAATGGAATCAAATAGACACGAAGTGAAGTCTTATAGAGATCCGTTTGGCTCCGTTTGACCCGAAAGTCAAACGGAGCCAAACCGAACAAAAACCGAACACGAAAACAGGGGATTCGGGTTGGAACCTGTTCGGGGAAGGAAGAGGCGACGACGGTGACCGGCGTGGCTCAGGTGATGCTCCAAGGATGCTCGTGGGTGGTTTCGGCACTTCGCCGGGCTCGGAACCGCTCAAAATCTCTATGTTTTCCTCTCTTCTTTTTCGGTCAATTATGTTCTGTTTTGTTTTTTTTTTGCCCCCCCCCCCCCCCCCCCCTTGCGTTCGTTTTCTCCGTTCCCTCTTATGGCTCTCTGTGGATTCTTTCGTGAACATGTGGCTCCCACCGAAGAATTGCAGCTCCTTTTCCCTCAGAAAGAAGCAACTTTCTGCCCCCCTTCATGTACTTCCTGACTTCCCATGCGAACAGGTGCTCTTTCGGCCGAAAGATGCTCCACCTCCACGTGAAGTCCTCCCCCATTTTCTCTCTTCCTGTCTGTCCTCTTTTTATATTCGTTCAATGTGTGCCGCGCCCCATGTGCTGACCAAGCTCTACACCTCTCAAGGAGCAGAGCTGAGGAAAGTTCGTGAGGCCAAGCCTCCTTCGCGTGCTAAAACAGGCTGTCATTGTTGAAGCAGAATTGTCAAGGCTGATCCACGTGCAAAGCAAGGCTGCCATCGCTACATAAGAAACTGGCGAAGGCTGGAGCGTGGTAGTCCTCCACGTGAAGACCAAACTGGAGAATGTCGTGGAGCAGAGCTGGGAGAGGCCGGTGGATCGAAGTCTGAATGAGCATGTGGAAAGGTCAAAAAGGGAGACCGAATTCTCATGGACAACAGTTGTTATTTCTTCTTCGGATCTTCAGGGTCAATCGTCTTCTCTGGTATTTCACCGAGTAGCAAACGGCGTTTTTTTCACAAAATTGAGTTCGAAATCGGGTTGCCCATCTCGAGTTACTTGTAAAAATGTGGTTTCGCCCAAATTTACCCACGAATTATACGAAAACTCCAAATTTAGGTTTTGCTCAAAAATGAAATTCCAATGTTCGAAACCTCCAAATGGCCAAATCAAGCCAAACTGGACCCACCAATGGATTCAGAATGGCGAAAACTATAGGATGACGGGCTTGAGTTTTCATGGGTACCCTCGGAGTTGGATTAATTTCATTTTTTAGCGAAATCGGGGAAAATGAAAATAAAAATGCGGAAATGGGCCATTTAATTGAGATTGAGCAAATCGGGAGGCTTTTCGGACGAGAAAAAAATCAGGGGCTTGGGTAATGATGTCCTTGACCTAAAATAAAAAAAATCAAAATCTTAAAAGCTGAAAATGTATTTTTGGCAAATTCGGGGGGTATGGTTAAAGAAGAAACACATAGTCCCGATTTTCGCTTTTCTTTTTCGAGAGACCAACATGAAAAGGGAATTAAAATAAAAATATGGGCTATCTTTTCGTATTTTTTGCGGCCTCAAATGCTATTTTTCCCAAATTTTCCTCCTTTTTTCTATTTTTCGAAAAATATTAAAAAATACTCAAAAATTCCAAAAATTATTTTATTGGAAATGGGCCCCTAGGCTGGGCCGGGGCCTCCAGAACCATTTTTATAATTTTTCAATTTGTATGGATTTTTTAGGATTTTTTTAAAAAATTAGAATGGCTAAAAAATCAGGTGTCAACAAGCATTTGAAGAAATGGAGCAACAAAAGCAACAAGCACGAGAGCAGCGTCGAAAGGCAAAGGTAGGTGAGGTAAGTGAACCACAAGACTCAGCTGAACTAACAGAAGCAGAACAGTCAACTGTGCCGCACCATAATGCCGCAACAACTCAGACCAAATTGAGCAGTAGAGTGCAACAACAGTTCCTATGGTTCCTCCTATTCCTTTTCCTCAGCGTTTTAGGAAGAAAAATGATGAAAAACAATTTCGTAAATTTTTAGATGTTTTTAAGAAACTACATATTAATATTCCTTTTGCTGAGGCTTTGGAACAGATGCCGAGATACGTAAAATTCATGAAAGATATCTTATCAAGGAAGCGACGTCTAGAGGAGTTTGAAACAATTGCTTTAACTGAGGAGTGTAGTGCTATTTTACAAAATAAGCTCCCTCCTAAGTTAAAGGACCCAGGTAAGTTTACTGTACCTTGCTCAATTGGGACTCAATTTTCTGGACATGCACTTTATGATTTGGGAGCAAGTATTAATCTCATGCCTTTATCAGTTTATCAAAAACTAAGTTTGGGGGAGGTAAAACCAACTTCTGTGACCCTGCAATTAGCTGATCGATCTTTCACATATCCTAGAGGCGTCATAGAAGATGTTTTGGTTAAAATAGATAAATTTATCTTCCCAGCTGATTTTGTTGTGCTTGATATGAGGAGGATCATGAGATTCCTATTATTTTGGGTAGACCATTTCTTGCTACAGGCAGAACTCTAATTGATGTTCAAAAGGGTGAATTAACAATGAGGGTTCAAGATCAAGAGGTAACTTTTAATATTTTAAACCTATGCAATTACCCGATACTGTTGATGAATGTTCCTTTGTTGATGTGGTTGATAGGGTAACAAACATGGCGACTGGTGGGATTTTTCCAGAAGATGCACTAGAAGCTGCCATCATGGCGATCTTCGAGAGAGATGATGAAGAATTTCTGGAAATGGTAAAAAGGGTCGATGCAGGCCAATCGTTCATTCATAAACGATTCGAGCCATTGGAGAGACCTGTCTCCAAGATTAAACCATCAATAGTGGAACCACCCCAGTTGGAGCTTAAGCCTTTACCAGAACATTTACGGTATGCTTTTCTGGGTGATTCTTCTACACTTCCAGTTATTATTTCCTCTTCTCTTCTAACCTACAAGAAGAGAAATTGCTTCGAGTTTTGCGTGAATTAAGAAAGCGATAGGGTGGACGATTGCTAACATCAAGGGAATCAGCCCATCAATCTGCATGCACAAGATCTTGCTGGAGGAGAACATAAGGCATCTATCGAGTATCAAAGGAGATTAAACCCAAACATGAAAGATGTGGTAAAAAAGGAAATAATTAAATGGCTTGATGCAGGTATCATTTACCAATTTCTGATAGTGTTTGGGTGAGTCCAATTCAGTGCGTGCCTAACAAAGGAGGCATGGACAGTGATCGAGAACGAGAAGAATGAGCTCATCCCTACACGTAAGGTCACCGGATGGAGAGTCTGTATGGACTATAGAAAGCTCAACCAAGCCACTCGAAAGGATCATTTTCTCTTCCCTTCATTGATCAAATGCTTGATAGATTAGTTGGAAAAGATTTTTATTGTTTTCTTGATGGTTATTCTGGTTACAATCAGATTGCAATTGCACCCGAGGACCAAGAGAAGACCACGTTTACATGTCCATATGGCACTTTCGCCTTTCGGCGGATGCCTTTTGGGCTTTGCCAACGCACCTGCCACCTTCCAACGATGCATGATGGCCATTTTCTCAGATATGGTGGAGCAATGCTTAGAGGTATTTATAGATGATTTTTCGGTATTGGTAATTCTTTTGATGATTGTCTAAAGAATTTAACCTCTGTTCTTAAGCGTTGTGAAAATACTTATCTTGTTTTAAATTGGGAAAAGTGCCATTTTATGGTTCGGGAAGGTATTGTGTTAGGTCACAAGATTTCGCATGAGGGATCAAAGTGGATAAGGCTAAGGTGGAAGCGATTGAAAAGTTGCCAGCCCCCACATCGGTGAAAGGCATTCGGAGTTTTCTAGGGCATATAGGATTTTATCGGCGATTTATCAAGGATTTTTCAAAGATCGCAAAGCCTTGTGCAACCTCTTAGAGAAGGATACTACTTTGTTTTCGTTGGTAAGTGCATGGAAGCATTCTTGGAATTAAAAAAAGGTTAGTATCAGCTCCCATTATTGTTGCACCTAATTGGTCACTTCCTTTTGAACTAATGTGCGATGCTAGTGATTTTACTGTAGGTGCGGTCTTAGGTCACCTAAGACCGCACCTACAGTAAAATCACTAGCATCGCACATTAGTTCAAAAGGAAGTGACCAATTAGGTGCAACAATAATGGGAGCTGATACTAACCTTTTTTTTTAATTCCAAGAATGCTTCCATGCACTTACCAACGAAAACAAAGGTAGTATCCTTCTCTAAGAGGTTGCACAAGGGCTTTGCGATCTTTGAAAAATCCTTGATAAATCGCCGATAAATCCTATATGCCCTAGAAAACTCCGAATGCCTTTCACCGATGTGGGGGCTGGCAACTTTTCAATCGCTTCCACCTTAGCCTTATCCACTTTGATCCCATCATGCGAAATCTTGTGACCTAACACAATACCTTCCCGAACCATAAAATGGCACTTTTCCCAATTTAAAACAAGATAAGTATTTTCACAACGCTTAAGAACAGAGGTTAAATTCTTTAGACAATCATCAAAAGAATACCAAATACCGAAAAATCATCTATAAATACCTCTAAGCATTGCTCCACCATATCTGAGAAAATGGCCATCATGCATCGTTGGAAGGTGGCAGGTGCGTTGCAAAGCCCAAAAGGCATCCGCCGAAAGGCGAAAGTGCCATATGGACATGTAAACGTGGTCTTCTCTTGGTCCTCGGGTGCAATTGCAATCTGATTGTAACCGAATAACCATCAAGAAAACAATAAAAATCTTTTCCAACTAATCTATCAAGCATTTGATCAATGAAGGGAAGAGGAAAATGATCCTTTCGAGTGGCTTGGTTGAGCTTCTATAGTCCATACAGACTCTCCATCCGGTGACCTTACGTGTAGGGATGAGCTCATTCTTCTCGTTCTCGATCACTGTCATGCCTCCTTTGTTAGGCACGCACTGAATTGGACTCACCCAAACACTATCAGAAATTGGGTAAATGATACCTGCATCAAGCCATTTAATTATTTCCTTTTTTACCACATCTTTCATGTTTGGGTTTAATCTCCTTTGATACTCGATAGATGCCTTATGGTTCTCCTCCAGCAAGATCTTGTGCATGCAGATTGATGGGCTGATTCCCTTGATGTTAGCAATCGTCCACCCTATCGCTTTCTTAAATTCACGCAAAACTCGAAGCAATTTCTCTTCTTGTAGGTTAGAAAGAGAAGAGGAAATAATAACTGGAAGTGTAGAAGAATCACCAGAAAAGCATACCGTAAATGTTCTGGTAAAGGCTTAAGCTCCAACTGGGGTGGTTCCACTATTGATGGTTTAATCTTGGAGACAGGTCTCTCCAATGGCTCGAATCGTTTATGAATGAACGATTGGCCTGCATCGACCCTTTTACCATTTCCAGAAATTCTTCATCATCTCTCTCGAAGATCGCCATGATGGCAGCTTCTAGTGCATCTTCTGGAAAAATCCCACCAGTCGCCATGTTTGTTACCCTATCAACCACATCAACAAAGGAACATTCATCAACAGTATCGGGTAATTGCATAGGTTTAAAATATTAAAAGTTACCTCTTGATCTTGAACCCTCATTGTTAATTCACCCTTTTGAACATCAATTAGAGTTCTGCCTGTAGCAAGAAATGTCTACCCAAAATAATAGGAATCTCATGATCCTCCTCATAATCAAGCACAACAAAATCAGCTGGGAAGATAAATTTATCTATTTTAACCAAAACATCTTCTATGACGCCTCTAGGATATGTGAAAGATCGATCAGCTAATTGCAGGTCACAGAAGTTGGTTTTACCTCCCCCAAACTTAGTTTTTGATAAATGATAAAGGCATGAGATTAATACTTGCTCCCAAATCATAAAGTGCATGTCCAGAAAATTGAGTCCCAATTGAGCAAGGTACAGTAAACTTACCTGGGTCCTTTAACTTAGGAGGGAGCTTATTTTGTAAAATAGCACTACACTCCTCAGTTAAAGCAATTGTTTCAAACTCCTCTAGACGTCGCTTCCTTGATAAGATATCTTTCATGAATTTTACGTATCTCGGCATCTGTTCCAAAGCCTCAGCAAAAGGATATTAATATGTAGTTTCTTAAAAACATCTAAAAATTTACGAAATTGTTTTCATCATTTTTCTTCCTAAAACGCTGAGGAAAAGGAATAGGAGGAACCATAGGAACTGTTGTTGCACTCTACTGCTCAATTTGGTCTGAGTTGTTGCGGCATTATGGTGCGGCACAGTTGACTGTTCTGCTTCTGTTAGTTCAGCTGAGTCTTGTGGTTCACTTACCTCACCTACCTTTGCCTTCGACGCTGCTCTCGTGCTTGTTGCTTTTGTTGCTCCATTTCTTCAAATGCTTGTTGACACCTGATTTTAGCCATTCTAATTTTTTAAAAAAAAATCCTAAAAAATCCATACAAAATTGAAAAAATTATAAAAATGGTTCTGGAGGCCCGGCCCAGCCTAGGGCCCATTTCCAATAAAAATAATTTTTGGAATTTTGAGTATTTTTTAATATTTTTCGAAAAATAGAAAAAAAAAGGAGGAAAATTTGGGAAAAATAGCATTTGAGGCCGCAAAAATACGAAAAAGATAGCCCATATTTTATTTTAATTCCCTTTTCATGTTGGTCTCTCGAAAAAGAAAAGCGAAAATCGGGACTATGTGTTTCTTCTTTAACCATAACCCCCGAATTTGCCAAAAAAATACATTTTCAGCTTTTAAGATTTTGATTTTTTTTATTTTAGGTCAAGGACATCATTACCCAAGCCCCTGATTTTTTTTCTCGTCCGAAAAGCCTCCCGATTTGCTCAATCTCAATTAAATGGCCCATTTCCGCATTTTTATTTTCATTTTCCCCGATTTCGCTAAAAAATGAAATTAATCCAACTCCGAGGGTACCCATGAAAACTCAAGCCCGTCATCCTATAGTTTTCGCCATTCTGAATCCATTGGTGGGTCCAGTTTGGCTTGATTTGGCCATTTGGAGGTTTCGAACATTGGAATTTCATTTTTGAGCAAAACCTAAATTTGGAGTTTTCGTATAATTCGTGGGTAAAATTTGGGCGAAACCACATTTTTACAAGTAACTCGAGATGGGCAACCCGATTTCGAACTCAATTTGTGAAAAAACGCCGTTTGCTACTCGGTGAAATACCAGAGAAGACGATTGACCCTGAAGATCCGAAGAAGAAATAACAACTGTTGTCCATGAGAATTCGGTCTCCCTTTTTGACCTTTCCACATGCTCATTCAGACTTCGATCCACCGGCCTCTCCCAGCTCTGCTCCACGACATTCTCCAGTTTGGTCTTCACGTGGAGGACTACCACGCTCCAGCCTTCGCCAGTTCTTATGTAGCGATGGCAGCCTTGCTTTGCACGTGGATCAGCCTTGACAATTCTGCTTCAACAATGACAGCCTGTTTTAGCACGCGAAGGAGGCTTGGCCTCACGAACTTTCCTCAGCTCTGCTCCTTGAGAGGTGTAGAGCTTGGTCAGCACATGGGGGCGCGGCACACATTGAACGAATATAAAAGAGGACAGACAGGAAGAGAGAAAATGGGGGAGGACTTCACGTGGAGGTGGAGCATCTTTCGGCCGAAAGAGCACCTGTTCGCATGGGAAGTCAGGAAGTACATGAAGGGGGGCAGAAAAGTTGCTTCTTTCTGAGGGAAAAGGAGCTGCAATTCTTCGGTGGGGAGCCACATGTTCACGAAAGAATCCACAGAGAGCCATAAGAGGGAACGGAGAAAACGAACGCAAGGGGGGGGGGGGGGGGGGGGCAAAAAAAAAAAACAAAACAGAACATAATTGACCGAAAAAGAAAGAGAGGAAAACATAGAGATTTTGAGCGGTTCCGAGCCCGGCGAAGTGCCGAAACCACCCACGAGCATCCTTGGAGCATCACCTGAGCCACGCCGGTCACCGTCGTCGCCTCTTCCTTCCCCGAACAGGTCCAACCCGAATCCCTGTTTTCGTGTTCGGTTTTTGCTCGGTTTGGCTCCGTTGACTTTCGGGTCAAACGGAGCCAAACGGATCTCTATAAGACTTCACTTCGTGTCTATTTGATTCCATTTGAGTGATTTCGTGCTTTGGTTTCGCTCGAAACGGCCTGGTTTTTCTTTTTACATTGCATGCTACATGTTCGACGAAATGCACCGGGTAGTCCGAACCGGCTACTTTGAGCCTGTTTTGCGTGCGTTTCACAAGTGATTTTGGTTCAAATCTTTTGAAGTGTGTTATACGCATGTAGATCTTCGCGTTGATGTGTCGCACGGCCCTTAGTGTGACCGAGTTGTGAGATATGCCCCCTCGAAGTTGCTTGGTTGATCTGGCTTAAACTGAAAAATTTTGTCCAAGTGTTGGAAACAGTCCAACTCGTCTGCTTTGCGTCCGATTTCTATTACCTTAACCTGGGAATTTTTGCTCGTTTCTTATTTCTTTGTGATCCTTGCATGATTTAGAACACAGGGATATGTCCATTTTCCCTCGGTTTGATCTATAGAAAAAGTTACAGGGTCGGGAACATGCCCCTTTGAATCGTTCTCTGGGCTGAAAATTTTTTCTAAGTGTTGTAACCACTTCAGATCCGTCTCTTCCCGACACTATTACGACGTGTTCAGTTGACCATTTCCTGAGTCGTTGATCGTTTTGAAAACTAGATCATACCTAGTTTCATGTGGTATGATCGGTTCCCCTTGGTTTAATTTGATTACAAAGTTATCGGCACTTGAAAACACCTCGGTGAACTGCCAAGTGAGGGGCTGGAATTTGGCTAAGTGTTGGCTTTCCAACTAGCTGTCTTGTCGATACCATTGCGATGTGCTCGTTAACCATTTTTCGAACCGTTGGTCATTCTTGAAACCTGGTCATACCTAGTTTCATGAGGTGTGATTATTTTTTCGAAATTTGATTTGTATACGAAGATAATCATCCTTGAACATACCTCTGTGAACTGCCAAGTGAGGGCCTGGAATTTGGCTAAGTGTTGGCTTTCCAACTAGCTGTTTTGTCGATACCATTGCGATGTGCTCGGTTAACCATTTTTCGAACCGTTGGTCATTCTTGAAACCTGGTCACACTAGTTTCACGCGGTATGATCTTTTTTCTCTGATTGTATTTGTACACTAAGATAATCGCGTTGAAAAACCCCTCGCGGTTGACTCCTTTTTAACAAAAACTTTCCGAAATGGACCGGAATCACGTCTTCAAGCAAGGTTTTTCATCACATCTTCAATTAAATCATCATTGGTCATGCTCAGTTTCCTCGATATCTCTTTCCCAAAAAAGAAAAATAAAAAATAAAAAAATAATAAATAATAAAATAATAAAAAAAAAAAATGGAAAATTTTCGAAAATTCCTTTTATTGCATATTTACATTAACTAGACTCAAGTTCACCATGGAGCGTGACCGATGTCCATTCCGGTCTTATTTGTTGTACACCCGATCATGTCTCGGGTTTAATATTTGGGATTGTAAATACCCGACGAGTTGCGGGTTTTTCTTTATTATTTTAGCGTAGCTTTTATTATTGTCCTCGTCGTTTTATTTCCATTCGCTTTATTTCCTTTGAATGTATTGATTGCTTTTTCTTAGGATTGCATATTTAGAAAATGCCATGAAATGAACACCTACAAGAACATTTGCATGAACGCTTAGTGACTGACAAAAACATGATTAGGAGTCAGGATTGATACAAACCTCGCGTGCTCACAAGTTAGGTAATAATCAACCCCGAACGGTAACCGAAGGGACTCTAGTTTAAACTAGGGTAACCAAATCCCCGGCTCTAGAATCTCTGGTTGCGTAGGATCGAGTGACTCCTCCCAATCACTCGATGAGGTATCCGGTCTACCTCCCCAAAAAGACCGGTGGCGACTTCAAGGTCGAAACCGACAATTCCCGTCGCGATTTGGTATGGGCCTGGGAGGGGCCCGCGCCAAGGGCCCGTCATCGTAGTCTCTTGGCAATCCATTCGCCCGATCACCGCGGATCGGGTCGCGACAGCTGGCGACTCCGCTGGGGACATTAAGAGGATTTAAGCCGTAATAAGCCAGATTGAATGTTACCTAACTTGATCTACATTTTGTAGCGCGTGTCAAAGTCGCGAGGGAAGCACGGTGAGTCGCTAACTCGTGTTAAATGGTCTTGCAGAAAGGGGTTATAAGGGGAGGCGTGTGTGTTAACTATTTTTCTCTACAGGTGAAGTTCGGATGTATGTTGTATGAATGGTTATATTGAAGCGCTGATTGTTAAATTTAGATGCATGTTTATCGCTTAAGCACGACACCTAATGCACACACAACCGCGCCTAAAACCCCGGGCGTATCTGTAGGAAACCAATAGAAGGATTTGGGAATGGAATCTCCGTGAAGAGAAACATGGGGTAATCCACTTCTCAATCCGCTCACTTTGAGCTATGGAATGGGTGCCAATGTAACGATAGTTGTGCAATGGAATCAACCCTTTCTAGAACTCGGAGTGGGAGCCTTGGCACCATAGGTACCTCACCTTTTAGAGGTCAAAACCTCACAAGTTTACATGCGCATGATCTATGTGATTGACCACACTCCCTTTGAACGGTTTGTAAATCTCGTTCCATCTTGCAATTTCAATTATATGCAGTTTTTCTCAAAAATAAGTGGTGATTAACATAAATTCCCCTCATTAGGATTTAGAAAATGGGTCCACCTGAACTCAAGATTGCGCACTTCCCTCGAGCGATAATTGACATGTGGGAGCGTCTTCCGCCCATTCACAAGATTTACGTGGAAAAGAAGATAGGATACCTTATTTCCCTGATCCACCTGGGGGCGAGAATTCCCATGATTAAAGCATTATCACACTTCTGGAATCCCGAATCCTCTTCCTTCGTGATAGGTCAATGCGAGCTCACTCCTACCCTTGAAGAATACGATACCATGATAGGTCCCGTAGGTACCTTTGGCTTAGCCACTCCTCCACTGGAAGTCAATTCCGTATCACTTCTTAGCCAATTCTTGAAAGTCAATTGCACTCTTATCAGGAACATCCTCAGGGAAACACTAACGCCATTTCTATAACTTTCCTGGAGGAACTATTCCTCGGGTTACCCATCGAGTCGGGAGCCCAGATCCCTAGGGTCTTCATCTTAGCTTTCTTCGGATTCGTCATTTTTCCATACACAAATAAGAGCATGACCCCTTCTATAGTTCACGTCGTCCTCCAAGTGTGTAGTGGTAAGAAATTCTCCCACCTGATCCTTGGAGAAACTTTCATATCCCTATCAAGATTCAAGAAGTCGGGTAAGGGAACTCTTAGAGCGTCTATAGGCCTCCTCCAAGTCTGGATGATATCCCACATTAGGGAATTTGCTACTGATATGCAAATCACCCAAATAGGTTCCTCTTCTCACCCTTTACTTCAATTCGTTGAGAAGAACAAACTCTTCCCTTCTTGGTCATTCTCTAGGTGGTTCAACTATCTCAAAGCTCTCATCCCCATTCGCATTCAGTGGTATGCCAAGTGGCTTGTGTGTCCCAATCCTTGCCTAGCTGATGGATTCGACAACATCATCCCATTATTGGGATTGACGGGAATTACGTCATACCACCCTTTGAGGGTAATCCGTCAATTCCGTGCCATCCAACAAATCCCTCCTCCTCTCGATCCCAATCCCCTCGCATTGAACTATCACGAAGAGGTTGCTGAAGGATGAAAAGCACAACTGGACAGGATGATTTGCAACATAGTTCACACCTGGCGTGACTACCGTAAGACAACCATCGCCATGGTAGACAGGTCCGAGCTTGAGGGAGATGAGAAAGAGCATCATGCCTCCAGGGACTACATATGCAACGCTCTGAGAACTTTGCCCCAGGTGGTCATCCCCAATTTGCCCTCCAAGTTGACTCTCCAAGAGATCCTAGCCGAGAAAGCCGCCCAAGAGAGAGATGATGCAATCCGTAAATCCGAGGCATTGGGTCGACAGATCAAGCGCCTCCGCCAGACCATCCTACCCAATGAGGATTAGGCACTATATTCCATTAGATTCTCCTTTGGTTGTATGAGCTTTCAATTTTTGTGTAATAAAGATTCCTTTCTCCCGTAGGGTGATGTATAGGATCTTTTTCTTTAATGTAACGAAGGTGGTGTCTTGTCACGTTTGTGAAAATCTAATGGAATATGCGAGGGGCATTTTAAGTAATCACCACTTATTCCACTTTAATTGTATAATTTCTTACGAAGAAATCTGATGGAGGAGATGGCTCGCACGATCGATCAAATCAGAGGAGCGCCTCTCATTGCTATTTCGTCGCAAGAAAATATAAAATTAAAGTGGTTTTATACATACTTAAAATCATCAAGCT
>JAGVVM010020364.1:0-12286 GCA_019149425.1 Psidium friedrichsthalianum
TTCTATCTCCCCTTCCTTTTTTTTCCCCCCCTCCTTTTCTTCCCCTCTTCCCCTCTTCTCCTCCTCTCCCTCTCCCTCCCTTTCTCTCCTCTCTCTTCCTTCCCCTCTCTTTCCCCTTTCCTTCCTCCCTTCCCCTTTCTTCTCCTTTTTCTCCTTCCTCTTCCCTCCCTCTTTCTTTCTTTCTCTTCTCCCCCTTTCCCCCTCCCTGCCCCCGCTCTCCCTCCTCCCTCTCCCTTTTCTCTCCCCCTCCCCTGCCTTCTTCCCCCCTCCTCTTTCCCCCCCTCTCTCGCTTCCTCCTCCCTCCTTTTTCCCCCTCCCTCCTCTCTTTCTCCCTCTCTAGAGCCCATTTCGCCTTTTTTGTTTTGTTTTTAACGACCACCCCCCCGAACTGACCCCCCATTTTCTAGAACACCTTGTTGATGAGAATAGTGAGACGAGAAGAAGGAATATTCTGTCCGAGACAGCTGATGCCATCGAGCCAAGAGCAGGGTAGCAACACAGGAACAGGAAAGGAGGAAGACGGAAGATGGAGATGCCTTGCATAGTATAGATCCTGTCCCGTCTACTGCCTCCTGCCAAATCATCCGATCATCAAACGATCCTGTACAAAAGGCAAGAGCTGTCAGTAAAGCTCACAATACATCGGCATTCCGTAAAGCTGTCCAACAGATAATAAGTTAAGAGCTAGGAAGGAACATGTAACACATTAAGAACACTGAAATCCCGAGGGAACGGTGACGAGTACCTTGTTGGTAGCTAAGAGAGGAGATCCAAAATCAGCTTGTAAGGAAATGCGCTGAATGTTGAGCTCAGAGAGCTGAGTAGTAGAAAAGTAGTGGAAGCAGACATTTATCTAGCAGCTTCCTAAGTCAAGTATCCAGGTAGTAGAGTATCACCTGAAAGAGGGAGTAGCCGCAGATTGTACTACCAATAGAAGAAATAGCTTAGTAGGAGTACTGGAGCCAGGAGAAGAACCAAGCCAAAGACTCATCGAGCAAATTGAGCTTCAAGGAGCGCAACACGATATTCTGTAGAGGAAGAGCTAAGAAACCTGGCGAGCCAGTTGAAGATGACACAAGCGTGTAGAATTTTGAACAGGATGGGTGGCATAGGAGGCATGAACATCCTTCTTCTTTCGCCGAACAGTGTGGAACTCATATGACAAGACGGTGACCCAATAAGTACATTTTTTTAAGGCGGCGAGAGTACGAGAGGTGGGAGCACGTGGTGGAGATAGACAAAACAGTGTGGAGCAGAAAAATGTAGAAGAGGAAAAGCAGACCCTAGACGGGTTCGCAACACACTATAGTTCTTTGACAGCGTCAAGAAGAGACGGTCTAGGAGAATGATGGAGAAGCTGGCCGCGAATATCTTCATACGGAGAGCTAAGCTTCATAAGGAAAGTATGCAGACGATGTCTATTTCTTGAGCTGTGAAAGAATGAACCGTCCATAGGGAATGCCTATGATTATAGAAGTCCCGAATGGAGCGAGATCCTGAGTAGTACAATAAATCTCTTGCTCTACCTTATAGACTCTAATATCCCCAGTTTGAGTAAACATCTTAGCAAGCTGATCCCACAAATGTTTCGCTCTCACTATTTGAGAAAATTGTGGGCGAAGAGTAGAATCAATAGAACCAAAGAGAATAGCCCACGCCTTTCGATCAGCAACTGTCCATGCCCGAATTTCAGTGGCACGCTGCTTAATCACCTCAGGAGATGGCCTGGATGAGTCAGTGTCCGTGAGTGTGACAGGACAAAGACAGAAGCCTTCACTGGTCGAATAAGTCTCGATAAACTAGTGCAGCCATGGCCGATGGCTTCCAGAGTGAATAGTTGAACCATCGAGCTTGACCTATGCGGTCACTAGAATCGCCCATGTGTTAGGTTGACCGGATGCAGGAAGCACGGATTAGAGGTACTAAGTAAGCCTCTAGAAATGAAAGAAGAAGGAAAATGAAAAGAAATTATGGAGGCACGAATACGTGGAAGCTTGACTAAGGCAAGCAAGAGTTGGTGGCTCAATAGCCTAAATCATTGTCTTAATTCTAATGCGGAAGATCCAATTATGGCAACAGAGTACTTTCAAACAAGAGCCTATTTTCTTAATTTTTGATGCGGAAGATCCAATTATGGGCAACCGCAGAGCTACTTTCAAAACAATGAGCCTATTGTCTAATTTTGATGCGGAAGATCCAATTTATGGCAACCGCAGAGCATACTTTTAAAACAATGAACTTGGCTCTGATACCATGATAAGAATGAGAGATTAAGAGAAATGGTATTGTTCTCTAATAATGGTGTGTGAAACAATGTACAAGAGAAAGCCTTTATATAGGCTTGGAAGGGGAAAGAGCTTAGTGTTTTTCCTACGGGGATCAATGGAAAAGAAGAAAAGCCTACAACCTATACATTCTACATTCTATACATTCTAACAATAATCATATATAGGTTAAATTAATTTAAGTTATGATGCATTCGGTATATTTTTAGTGTTAATATAGGGTTGGCATTTTAATCTAGGACAGCACGTTTTATTTTTCCTCTAGTCTGACTTCAATATTCCCCGGGGATATTCCTGGGAATCTGGTATATTAGAGACCTCGATGTGTAAAGAGATTGGTGGTGGGGGGGGGTCATAATCTGGTTGTCGAGAAGAAATTGGGGCGAAAAAAAAAGGGCCAAAAAGAGAAAAAGAAGAAAGAAGAGACCCCACCAGGAAAATTTTGTTTTTTGTTTTTTCCTTTTTTCTTCTGTGCTGAATGTCTATTAAAAAAGAAGAAGAAGAAGGATGGCGCATTCTTTTATGAGAATTGCCAATATTTGTAATTTTGCTTTATTATCGTTACCGCGCGAAAAAAAAATTGAAAACTGGCATGCCCAATTAATTAGTGTCTGGCGCTCGCGCTCGAAACACGTGGAATTGACATGCCCATTATTGAAGTAGAAAGAAATAATAGTAATTTCAAGATTATTATTTCTTTAAATTTTTGATTTAGACAATCTAAAATTGAAAAAAAATAGAATATTGGGTTTCGTCAATTGGTCATTCATCTTCAGTAAATTCTTGTGATCGGTAAGTTAATCAAATTAAATTAGTTGGGCTCTATCTATTTTTCGAAAAGACAAGATTTTAAAAAAATATTTTAAGAAGTGATTTCGTTGAAAAGTTATTCGATTTTTTGGTGTTTGCTATACCTCAAAAATCAAGAGAAAAATATTTTTATGCGTTTTGGCAAAGAAAATATTTTGCTCTCTCCTTGTGTCAGTGCCATCAAAACCATTGCTTACTCCTCAACAACGCGCTCGCTCCCTTTGACGACTTGCTGTTCCCAATGCCATTCTCGATTCCATCGTCAACAACCTCCTCCTCTTTGCGGTGTGACGCACCATTGTGATCGCCTACGCTCTTAACCAGATCCTGCTGTCTCTGATGTCCATACCCACACTTCTGATCGTTTCGCCATTCAACAACGAGAGCTCCATGCCTCGCGTTGCACGTCAACATCGCCCGTCATCCTCACTCACCCTGCGCAATCTCTAAAAATACAGAGGCAATGACTCAACCCGAGTATGTAATTCACTAATTCTGCATGCAGTCAGCCAATTTTCGAGCAATGACCTCAAACGAGAAGCGAAAGGAAGGGAAAGGCGCAAAATCGGGTGGACTGACAGTCGAAGGCTCAAACATGCTGGTGCGACTCGACAGATGGAGAGTGAGATTCGCCGAACAAAAGTGCAGGTGCGGCGAAGATATCCCAGATCGCAGCTCCGTCGACTAATCGTGAGTGGCATTGTGGGAGAGGGAGAACGAGCAAAGAGGCAGCAACAATGAGAGAGAGAATGACGAGGGATATTTTCAAATAAAGATATGAAGATCCCACGACATGGAAAAATGAGTTCTTTTTTTTTTTGGCAAATGAAGGAAACATTTTCCTCAATCTTAGAAATTTTTTTTTTGTTAATTGGAAAATATTTTTCCGTTTACCACTCATTTTTCTGCCTCTAGACACTAAAATTAGGGAAAATATTTTCCGTAACCAAACGAAGCCTTAATGTTATATTAGTTTTCTTCGAAAAAGCTGCCGGACGTCATTTGTGGTGTTCCGATTGGGGTATATCTTGGATCATGCGGTAATGCACCACATTGACTCCATTTTTGCCCATTTTTTCCAAAATTATTTATTGAATTTTTAATTTATGCCATTCCTTTCCCTCGTGAAGGTGAAAATTAGTTTTTCTTTTGCTCAGAAGGTAAAATTAGTTATTTAAGCCTATTTTCCCAAAACTATTTGTTTTTATCTTTCGTGGATGGTATTATTCAATGAGAAAATCTCATGTTTCGCCGCATTGACAACAGTCCATTTCTCTATTTTTTTATTTAAATTTTGTTCTGGGATAGTTTAAAAACAGAATTTCGTTTCATAATATAATTTTATTTTTCTATTTTCAGGATAAATTTTGGCCTAGAAATAAGTTTGGAACAGAAATGAGAAGTAGAAAATTTTTCTACTTTTTTATTTCTAGAAAAAAAACGGAAATAAAAATTTTCCTCATTGATCACTTCCTCTCTCTCAAGTGCAATCTCTCTCTCTCTCTCTCTCATCTCTCTGCTCTCTCATCTCCTTCCATCGATTGCCATCAACCGCCGTTGTCCCCTGCGGCTCACCTCTCTTGCGTCTTGCTGCCGTTCACCATCCATTGGCTGTCGGCATCCGGTCGCCATTTTTCATTCCTTGGACGCCCTTTCTTGGTTGTCGTCTGCCACCCCTCGATAGTCGAACTCTGTTTGCCGGGCCGCTGTTCACCATCGGTCTCTAGTCCTCAATCGTAGTTCGCTCATCGCCGTTCAAGTCACCATAGTCCGCTGTCCATCGGTTGCCCAACTATAGTAGTATTATTATTGTTGGAAAACGAATTTTGTTCCAAAAATAGGATTTTTTTTTTGTTGTTATTAAATACGTGTCTCTGCTCAAAAATTAGTCAAGGAGTAGAAATAGAAAAGTCTATTTTCTGGACAGAATAGAGCTCGGAAATAGAATAGTTGTCATCCGTACCCTTATAACTGGAAATGCAACCGATGTTTTGAAGAGCTATTTTTTTGTGGCAATGAGGACTGCAAGTTCCGTGCTTTGTTGTCGGCAAACCTCGGATCAGCTGGTGCCAAGCCTTGCCTGGCCACCTGTGACTCGTCATCATGTGTTAAATTATGTGTGGGCCTTGGACATGCATTGGGCTTAACTTTTGGGCCCGGACCCATGTTGGGCCTGGATAATGACCACCTCTAAATGAAAACTGTAATATATCTCAAAACACAAGAATTGAGGTTGGTTGGAAAGTAACGGCCGAATTCCCTAAGATATCACAACTTCAAGTCATGTCTTAATTTTGGTCCGATTTTTTTTTGTCCGAATTAAAACAACAGTCCAATGCCACATGTTTAATTTTATTCAGAAAGATGTTTCATATTCCCTATTTATGTATATACTGACGCAAAATCGCAGAATGATATTAGTCAGAAAAACTATCTTTTATTGTGTGAAAGACTAGTTTATTATGTACAAGTGAGATTGAATATAAGTGTGTAAGATAGAAATAAAGAGAGTTGCATTCGCTATTTTAACTAATGCAATAATCTATTCCAAAATATATAATTGCATTACTCTATAAACATAAATAAAAAGTATCATGCAAGTACACATAGTTTTTGGTGTAGAATCATTTCATCATTAATTTTTGTGTACAGCATACAAAGATTAAATTAAGATAAGATTTTAAAACATTGAACTAACAAGCAATTCAAGTTTTTGTTTCCAATCTTCTTTAAAATGTACCTGTTATCTTTTGCGTGAATGCAACAATCATGACATACAATTTGAAAGCAATTTATGAATTTTTTGGTCTATCTATTGTTCTTTTTTAATTACAAACTAATGCATTTCAATGTTAGTTAATATGGCCATGTCTTATTGTTAAGGGTAACATTTTTTGAGTAGAACGGCATATCCATTCATATAAGAGGTTGCATATTTTCTTGAAAATACAGTTGTTAAATGCGGGATGATGGACAGAGAAAGGCTTGATCTCAGAAAGCCTGGATTACCAAATGGGAAATGCCTATCCGGTTTCCTTGGCTTCGAATCAACATGGTCAACATGGATACCATCCATATATTTCGTTCAACAGCCAATGGTCATGGTCTCCGAGAACCTCAACTTTTCCATCTTTTCTCGCGAACTCATGTGTATAGCAGGAGGATACATGTATTCCCCAGCAACCAGGAGGATGTGGATGTGAGATTTTCCATACCGTCCGCGCTGGGTGCATCCAGTCTTCCTACAAATTACCACGAAATGGAAATCAGATGAGGACTTGGAGATGTTGTTGATTCGGCTTGTGATCTCGCGTTGTATTTGAATATCGATTTTTGCACGGTTTAATTGAAGGAGTGAGATCGATGTTGGTTGCTCATTCGTTCTCGACGAATCCCGATGAATCCTAGATAATAATAAGTTTAGAAAATCATAGAGGAGAACATGGAAACAAGCAAGTTAGATGGTGGATAGGTTTGACGTTTTCATGTATTTGATATGAATTGTCCAAGAGCTATTCATTTTGAATGGTGTGTGAGCAAGAAGCTTTCCTCGACAGTAGTAAAAAGGGTATCTTCGAATATATGAGCAATGATGGTTTCAGCTACGTTGGCTTCGGCGACGTGCGCCTCTTTTTTTCAACTCCAATGAAGTAATTCACAAAAAGTACATTTAATTCTAAAAACTTGTCAAGCAAGTACAATCGAATTCTAAACTGTTAAAAAAGTGCAATCATGTTCTAAAAACTATGGGAAAGTGCAATAAAATCTTAAGACTTTCAAAAAGTATGATTAAGGAAGGACTTGATTGGACAAATTTGACAAATTTTAGGACTTGTTTCACATTTTTTAAATTTTAGAACTCATTGTACTTTTTTTTTTTGGATAAGTTTTTAGGATTTGGAAGCTTGGCTACTTAGAACCTGAAAATAAATCCCTAAAAATTTCAAAAAAAAAGTACAATTGAGTTCTAAACTTTTAAAAGCCTGTAAACAAGTCCTAAAATTTGTCAAATTTGTGCCCATCAGTCCTTCCGTTATCATAAAAACTTTTTGACAGTAGGGTGGGTGGGGGGTCTTGGTTTTGCAAAAAGAGAGGCGGGGGTGTTTCTTAAGATTTTATTGCCTTTTCCCATAGTTTTTAGAACATGATTGCACTTTTTTAACAGTTTTAGAATTCGATTGTACTTGCTTGACAGTTTTAGAATTTAAATGTACTTTTTGTGAATTACTTCATTGGAGTTGAAAAAAGAGTCGCACGTCCGCCGAAGCCAACGTCCTGAACCATCATTGCTCATATATTCGAAGATACCCTTTTTACTACTGTCGAGGAAAGCTCTTGCTCAACACCATTCAAATGAATAGCTCTTGGACAATTTATATCATATACATGAACGTCAACCTATCCACCATCTAACTTGCTTGTTTCCATTTCTCCTCTATGATTTTCTAACTTATTATTATCTAGGATTCATCGGGATTCGTCGAGACGAATGAGCAAACCAACATCGATCTCACCTCCTTCAATTAAACCGTGCAAAAATCGATATTCAAATACAACGGCGAGATCACAAGCCGAATCAACAACATCTCCAAGTCCCTTCATCTGATTTTCCATTTCGTGTGGATTTGTAGAAGACTGGATGCACCCAGCGCGGACGGTATTGGAAATCTCACATCCACATCCTCCTGGTTGCTGGGGAATCATGTATCCTCCTGCTATACACATGAGTTCGCGAGAAAAGATGGAAAGTGAGGTTCTCGGAGACCATGACCATTGGCTGTTGAACGAAATATCTGGTGGTATCCATGTTGACCATGTTGTTGCGAAGCAAGGAAACCGGATAGGCATTTCCCATTTGGTAATCCAGGCTTTCTGAGATCAAGCCTTCTCTGTCCATCATCCCGCATTTAACAACTGTATTTTCAAGAAAATATGCAACCTCTTATATGAATGATTGCCGTTCTACTCAAAATGTTACCCTTAACAATAAGACATGGCCATATTACTAACATTGAAATGCATTAGTTTGTAATTAAAAAGAACATATGATACCAAAATTCATAAATTTGCTTTCAATTGTATGTCATGATTGTTGCATCACCGCAAAAGATAACGGTACATTTTAAAGAGATTGGAAACAAAAACTTGAATTGCTTGTTAGTTCATGTTTAAAATCTTATCTTAATTTTAATCTTGTATGCTGTACACAAAAATTATGATGAAATGATTCTACACAACAACTATGTTGTACTTGCATGATACTTTTTTATTTATGTTATAGAGTAATGCAATTATATATTTTGGAATTTAGATTTATGCATTATAAAATAGCGAATGCAACTCTCTTTATTTCTATCTTACACACTTATATTCAATCTCACTGTACATAATAACTAGTCTTTCACACAATAAAAGATAGTTTTCTACTAATATCATTCTGCGATTTTGGTCAGTATATACATAAATAGGAAATATGAAACATCTTTCTGAATAAAATTAAACATGTGGCATTGGACTGTTGTTTTTTAATTCGGACAAAAAAAAATCGGACAAATTAAGACATGACCTTGAAGTTTGTGATATCTTTAGGGAATTCGGCCGTTACTTTCCAACCATACCTCAATTTCTTGTGTTTTGGAGATATATGACAGTTTTCATTTAGAGGTGGTCATTATCCAGGCCCAAATGGTCCGGGCCCAAAAGTTAAGCCCAATTGCATTGTCCAAGGCCCACACATAATTTACACATGATGACGAGTCCAGGTGGCCAGGCAAGCCTTGCACCAGCTGATCCGAGTTTTGCCGACAACAAAGCACGAACTTGCAGTCCTCATTGCCACAAAAAAATTACTCTTCAAAACATCGGTTGCATTTCAGTATTATAAGGGTACGGATGACACTATTCTATTTCCGAGCTCTATTCTGTCCAGAAATAGACTTTTCTATTCTACTCTTGGACTAATTTTTGAGCAGAGACACGTTTTAATAACAACAAAAAAAATCTATTTTTTGGAACAAAAATTCGTTTTCCAACAATATAATACTACTATAGTTGGGCAATCGATGGACGCGACTATGGTGATTGAACGGCGATGATCGAACTACGATGAGGCTAGAGACCGATGGTGACCAGCGGACGGCAAACAGCGTTCGACTATCGAGGTTGGCAGACGACAACGCCAGAAAGGGCGTCCAAGGAATGAAAAATGGCGACAGGATGCCGACAGCCAATGGATGGTGAACGGCAGCAAGGACGCAAGAGAGGTGATCCGCAGGGGACAACGGCTGGTTGATGGCGATCGATGGAAGGGATAGAGAGAGGAGAGAGAGAGAGAGAGAGAGAGATTGCACTTGAGAGAGAGAAGTGATCAATGAGGAAAATTTTTATTCCGTTTTTTTTTCTAGAAATAAAAAGTAGAAAAATTTCTACTTCTCATTTCTGTTCCAACTTATTTCTAGGCCAAAATTTATCCTGAAAATAGAAAAATAAAATTATATTATGAAACGAATTTCTGTTTTAAAAATTTCCCAAACAAAATTAAATAAAAAAATAGAGAAGCTGGACTGTTGTCAATGCGCGCGCAACATGATGATTTCTCATTGAATAATACCACCACGAAAATAAAAACAAATAATTTTGGGAATAGGCTTAAATAACTAATTTTACCTTCTGAGCAAAAGAAAAACTAATTTTCACCTTCATGAGGAAAAGGAATGGCATAAATTAAAATTCAATAATAATTTTTGAAAAATGGGCATAAAATGGAGTCAACTGTGGTGCATTACCGCATGATCCAAGATATACCCCAATCGGAACACCACAAATGACGTCCGGCAGCTTTCGAAGAAACTAATATAACATTAAGGCTTCGTTTGGTTACGGAAAATATTTTCCCTAATTTCTAGTGTCTAAGAGGCAGAAATGAGTGGTAATAGGAAAATATTTTCCATTAACCAAAAAATTTCTAAGATTGAGGAAAATGTTTTCCTTCATTTGCCAAAAAAAAAAAACTCATTTTTCCTGTCGTGGGATCTTCATATCTTTATTTGAAATATTTCCTCTCGTCATTCCTCTCTCCTCATTGTTGCTGCCTCTTTGCTCGTTCTCCCTCTCCCACAATTGCCACTCCGATTTAGTCGACGGAGCTGCGATCTGGGATATCTTCGCCGCACTGCACTTTTGTTCGGCGAATCTCACTCTCCATCTGTCGAGTCGCACCAGCATGTTTGAGCCTTCGATCTGTCAGTCCACCCGATTTTGCACCTTTCCCTTCCTTTCGCTTCTCGTTTGAGGTTCATTGCTCGAAAATTGGCTGACTGCATGCAGAATTAGTGAATTCCATACTCGGGTTGAGTCATTGCCTCTGTATTTTTTAGAGATTGCGCAGGTGAGTGAGGATGACGGCGATGTTGGACGTGCAACGCGAGGCATGGAGCTCTCGTTGTTGAATGGCGAAATCGATCAGAATTGTGGGATGGACATCAGAGACAGCAGGATCTGGTTACGAGCGTACGCGATCACAATGGTGCGTCACACTGCAAAAGAGGAGGAGGTTGTTGACGATGGAATCGAGAATGGCATTGGGAACAGCAAGTCGTCAAAGGGAGCGAGCGCGTTGTTGAGGAGTAAGCAATGGTTTTGATGGCACTGACACAAGGAGAGAGCAAAATATTTTCTTTGCCCAAACGCATAAAAATATTTTTCTCTTGATTTTTGAGGTATAGCAAACACCAAAATCGAATAACTTTTTCAACGAAATCACTTTCTTAAAAATATTTTTTTAAAATCTTGTCTTTTCGAAAAATAGATAGAGCCCAACTAATTTAATTCTGATTAACTTACTCGATCACAAGAATTTACTGAAGATGGAATCGACCAATTGACGAAACCCATAATATTTCTATTTTTTTTTTCAATTATATATTCTAAATCAATATTTAAAGAAATAATAATCTTGAAATTACTATTATTTCTTTTCTACTTCAATAATTGGGCATGTCAATTTCCACGTGTTTCGAGCGCGAGCGCGACACTAATTAATTGGGCATGCCAGTTTTCAATTTTTTTTTCCGCGGTAACGATAATAAAGCAAAATTACAAATATTGGCAATTCTCATAAAAGAATGCTCCATCCTTCTTCTTCTTTTTTTAATAGACATTCAGCACAGAGAAAAAAAGGAAAACAAAAAACGAAATTTTCCTGGTGGGGTCTCTTCTTTCTTCTTTTTCTCTTTTTTGGCCTTTTTTTTCGCCCCAATTTCTTCTCGACAACCAGATTCTGACCCCCCCCCCCCCCACCACCATCTCTTTACACATCGAAGGTCTCTAAGATACCAGATTCCCAGGAATTATCCCCGGGAATATTGAAGTCAGACTAGAGGCCAAATAAAACGTGTTGTCCTAGATTAAATGCAACACCTATATTAAACTAAAAATATACCGAATGCATCATAACTTAAATTAATTTAACATATATATGATTATTGTTAGAATGTATAGAATGTAGAATGTATAGGTTTGTAGGCTTTTTCTTTTTTTCCATGATCCCACGTAGGAAAAACACTAAGCTCTTTCCCCCTTCCAAGCCTATATAAAGGCTTCTCTTGTACATTGTTTCACACACCATTATTAGAGAACAATACCATTCTCTCTTAATCTCTCATTCTTATCATGGTATCAGAGCCAAGTTCATTGTTTTAAAAGTATGCTCTGCGGTTGCCATAAATTGGAATCTTCGCATCAAAATTGATAATAGGCTCATTGTTTTGAAATATGCTCTGCGGTTGCCATAATTGGATCTTCCGCATCAAAAATTAAGACAATAGGCTCATTGTTTTGAAAGTATGCTCTGCGGTTGCCATAATTGGATCTTCCGCATTAGAATTAAGACAATGAGTTTAGAGCTATTGAGCCACCACTCTTGCTTGCCTTAGTCAAGCTTCCACGTATTCGTGCCTCCATAATTTCTTTTCATTTTCCTTCTTCTTTCATTTTCTAGAGGCTTACTTAGTACCTCTAATCCGTGCTTCCTGCATCCGGTCAACCACACCTGGGCGATTCTAGTGACCGCATAGATGTCAAGCTCGATGGTTCCAACTATTCACTCTGGAAGCCATCGGCCATGCTGCACTAGTTTATCGAGACTTATTCGAGACAATTTGAAGGCTTTCTGTCTTTGTCCCTGTTCACAA
>JAGVVM010020365.1:0-13590 GCA_019149425.1 Psidium friedrichsthalianum
CCATGCATTGTCCGAGGCCCACACATATTTAGCATGGTAACGTTCACAGGTGTCCAGTAAAGCTTGCACCATCTGATCCGAGTTTTTGCCAAAAAGAGACGACTTGCAGTACCTCATTTGAGGCGAAAAAATTAGCGCTCTACAAAAAATCGTTTGATTTCTAGTGTTATAAGGGTACGGATGACAACTATTCTATTTCCGAGCTCTATTTCTGTCCCAAAATAGACTTTTTCTATTCTACTCCTGGACTAATTTTTGAGCAAGACACTTATTTAATCACAAAAAAAAATCCTATTTTTGGAACAAATTCGTTTTCCCAAATACAATACTACTACTTTGGGCAATCGATGACATCGCTGTTGGTGACTGAACGGCGATGAGCGAACTACGATTGAGGACTAGAGACCGATGGTGACCAGCGGCCGACAAACAGAGTTCGACTAGATCGAGGTTGGCTAGACTACAACCAAGAGGGCGTCCAAGGAATGAAAAATGGCGACCGGATGCCGACAGCCAATGGATGGTGAACGGCGGCAAGGACGCAAGAGAGGTGATCCGCAGGGACAACGGCTGGTTGTATGGCGATCGATGGAAGGGATGAGAGAGAGAGAGAGAGAGAGAGAGAGAGAGAGAGAGAGAGAGAGAGAGAGAGAGAGGAGATTGCCTTGAGAGATCGTAGTGATCATGGAAAATTTTTATTTCGTTTCTTTTTCTAGAAATAAAAGGAGAAAATTTCTACTTCTCATTTCTGTTCCAACTTTTTCTAGTCAAATTTATCCTGAAAATAGAAAAATAAAATTATATTATGAAACGAATTTCTGTTTTAAACCTATTCCCAAATACATAAAAATAGAGAAATGGGATTGTTTGTCAACGCGCGTGCCCTAATAATGGAGTCGAATAGCCAGTCTCCGAATGTCGTTTCTAACCTTTGTAAGTGGGCTACGCAAGGGAGGAGACGCGAACGGCGAAACATGATGATTTCTCATTGAATAATACCACCACGAAAGATAAAAAAATAATTTTGGGAAATAGGCTTAAATAACTAATTTTACCTTCGGAGCAAAAGAAAAACTAATTTTCACCTTCATGAGGAAAAAGGAATGGCATAAATTAAAAATTCATAAATAATTTTGGAAAAATGGGCATAACATGGAGTCAACTGTGGTGCATTACCGCATGATCCAAGTATACCCCAATCGGACACCACAAATGACGTCCGGCAGCTTTTCGGAAACTAATATAACATTAAGGCTTCGTTTGTTTACGGAAAATATTTTCCCTAATTTTTAGTGTCTAAGAGGCAGAAAAGTAAATATTTTCCAATTAACAAAAAAAATTTCTAAGATTGAGGAAAATGTTTTTCCTTCATTTGCAAAAAAAAAAAAGAACTCATTTTTCCATGTCGTGGGATCTTCATATCTTTATTTGAAAATATTTTCCTTTCTCATTCTCTCTCCTCATTGTTTGCTGCCTCTTGCTCGTTCTCTCTCCCCTCTCCCACAATTAATTCGACACTGACCTGATTCTGCCGACGGAGCTTTTGCGAATCTCACTCTCCATCTGTCGAGTCGCACCAGCATGTTTGAGCCTTCGATCTGTCAGTCCACCCGATTTTGCACCTTTCCCTTCCTTTCGCTTCTCGTTTGAGGTTCATGCTCGAAAATTGGCTGACTGCATGCAGAATTAGTGAATTCCATACTCGGGTTGAGTCATTGCCTCTGTATTTTTAGAGATTGCGCAGGTGAGTGAGGATGACGGGCGATGTTGACGTGCAACGCGAGGCATGGAGCTCTCGTTGTTGAATGGCGAAATCGATCAGAATTGTGGATGACATCAGAGACAGCAGGATCTGTTAAGAGCGTACGCGATCACAAGGCGCGTCACACCGCAAGAGGAGGAGGTTGTTGACGATGGAATCGAGAATGGATTGGGAACAGCAAGTCGTCAAGGGAGCGAGCGCGTTGTTGAGGAGTAAGCAATGGTTTGTGATGGCACTGACACAAGGAGAGAGCAAAATTTTTCTTGCCAACGCATAAAAATATTTTTTCTCTTGATTTTTGAGGTATAGCAAAACACCAAAAAATCGAATAACTTTTCACAAAATCACTTTTCTTTAAAATATTTTTTTAAAATCTTGTCTTTTCGAAAAATAGATAGAGCCCAACTAATTTAATTCTGATTAACTTACTCGTCACAAGAAATTTACTAAGATGGGAATCGACCAATTGACGAAACCCAAATATTTTCTATTTTTGTTTTTTTCATTATTATTTCTAAATCAATAAATTTAAGAATAATAATCTTAAAATTACTATTATTTCTTTCTACTTCATAATTGGGCATGTCAATTTCCACGTGTTTCGAGCGCGAGCGCGACACTAATTAATTGGGCATGCCAGTTTCCAATTTTTTTTTTCCGCGTTAATGATAATAGCAAAATTACAAATATTGGCAATTCTCTAAAAGAATGCTCCATCCTTCTTCTTCTTTTTTTTTTAAATAGACATTCAGCACAGCAAAAAAAGGAAAACAAAAAACAAAATTTTCCTGGTGGGGTCTCTTCTTCTTCTTCTTTTTCTCTTTTTGGCCCTTTTTCCTTTCGCCCCATTTCTCTCGACAACCAGATTTTGCTTTTTTCCCCTGACCCCCCCCACCAATCTCTTTACACTCGAAGGTCTCTAAGATACCAGATTCCCAGGAATTATCCCGCGGCATATTGAGTCAGACTAGAGTCCAATAAACGTGCTGTCTAGATTAATATGCCGACACCTATATTAACACTAAAAATTACCGAATGCAACATATTTAAAGTAATTTAACGAATACGATTATTGTTAGAATGTATAGTTAGAATGTATAGGTTTGTAGGCTTTTCTTCTTCCATTGATCCCACATAGGAAAGACACTAAGCTCTTGTCCCCTTCCAAGCCTATATAAAGGCTTCTCTTGTACATTGTTTCACACACCATTATTAGAGAACAATACCATTCTCTCTTATCTTTTTTTCTTATCATGGTATCAGAGCCAAGTTTCATTGTTTTAAAAGTATGCTTTGCGGTTGCCATAAATTGGATCTTCCGCATCAAAAATTAAGACAATAGGCTCATTGTTTTGAAAGTATGCTCTGCGGTTGCCATAATTGGATCTTCCGCATCAGAAATTAAGACAATGAGTTTAGAGCTATTGAGCCACCACTCTTGCTTGCCTTAGTCAAGCTTCCATGTATTCGTGCCTCCATAATTTCTTTTCATTTTCCTTCTTCTTTCATTTTCTAGAGGCTTACTTTGTACCTCTAATCCGTGCTTCCTGCATCCGGTCAACCTAACACCATGGGCGATTCTAGTGACCGCATAGATGTCAAGCTCGATGGTTCCAACTATTCACTCTGGAAGCCATCGGCCATGGCTGCACTAGTTTATCGAGACTTATTCGACCATGTTGAAGGCTTCCGTCTTTGTCCTATCACACTCACGGACACTGACTCATCCAAGCCATCTCCTGAGGTGATTAAGCAGCGTGCCACTGAAATTCGGGCATGGACAGTTGCTGATCGAAAGGCGTGGGCTATTCTCTTTGGTTCTATTGATCCTGCTCTTCGCCCACAATTTTCTCAAATAGTGGGAGCGAAGCGTTTGTGGGATCAGCTTGCTGAGATGTTCACTCAAACTGGGGATATTAGAGTCTATCAGGTGGAGCAAGAGATTTATTGTACTACTCAAGGATCTCGCTCCATTCGGGACTTCTATAATTACATGCATTCCCTCTGGAGTCAGTTGGATATTCTTGCTCCTATTCTCTGCCCGACATGCTTGGATTGTACTCAGTGCCCGTCTACTCGACTTCAAGCTCAAGATAGACATCGTCTGCATGCTTTCCTTATGAAGCTTAGCTCTCCTTATGAAGGTATTCGCGGCCAGCTTCTCCATCGTTCTCCTAGACCGTCTCTCCTTGACGCTGTCAAAGAACTGCAGTCTGAGGAAACTCGTCTGGGTCTGCTTTCCTCTTCTACAGTTTCTGATTCCACAGCTGTTTTGGCTACTCCACCACGTGCTCCACCTACTCGTGGCTCTCGCCGCCCTTCATGTACTTATTGTCACCGTCTTGGTCATGATGAGTCACACTGTTGGCGAAAGAAGAAGGATGTTTCGCGCCCTCCTATGCCACCACATCCTGTTCAAAATTCTACCTCATCTTCACTGGCTCGGCCAGTTACTTTGGCTTCTTCCTCTACAGATGATCGTGTTGCTGCTCTTGAAGCTCAACTTGCTCGATTGAGTCCTTTGCTTGGTTCTTTTCCTGGCTCCAGTACTCCTGCAGCTATTTCTTCTATTGGTAGCACAGCTGCGGCTACTCCCTCTTCAGGTGATACTTCTACTACCTGGATACTTGACTCAGGAGCTGCTAGACATATGTCTGCTTCCGCTGCTTGTCTCACTCAGCTCTCTGAGCTCAAGCATTCAGCGCATTTCTTTACAGCTGATGGTTCTCCTCTCCTAGCTACCCAACAGGGTACTCTCACCGTCCCTCGGGATTTCAGTGTCCTTGATGTGTTACATGTTCCTTCCTAGCTCTTAACTTATTATCTGTTGGACAGCTTACTGATGCCGGATGTATTGTGAGCTTTACTGACAGCTCTTGCTTTGTACAGGATCGTTTGAGTGGCTGGACGATTGGCAGGGGCAGTAGACGGGACGGACTCTATACTATGCAGCATCTCCATCTTCCGTCTTCCTCCCTTCCTGTTCCTGTGTTGGCTACCCTTGATCTTGCTCGATGGCATCAGCGTCTCGGACATATTCCTTCTTCTCGTCTCACTGTTCTTCATCAACAAGGTGTTCTAGGTCCTATTTCTTCTGCTAGTCTTCCTCCTTGTTCTATCTGTCCTTTGGCCAAGCAATCTGCTAAGCCTTTTCCTATCAGTAACTCTAGATCTACTGCTATTTTTTATCTTATCCATTCTGATGTATGGGGCCCTGCCCCGCTCTCTTCTAAGAGTGGTTTTAAATATTATGTCTCATTTATTGATGATTATTCTCGTTATACATGGGTCTATCTTATGCGTCAACGCAGTGATTTCTTTTCCATTTATCAGTCTTTTACTACCATGGTTTCTACCCAGTTTAACACAAAATCAAAGTTTTTCGATCTGACTCGGGGGGAGAATATCTCTCGGGTGTCTTTCGTTCTCTCTTGGCTAGTGATGGTACACTTCCTCAGTTATCCTGTCCTGGGTTCCAGCTCAGAATGGGGTTGCTGAACGAAAACACCGTCATATTTCTGGAGACTACTCGCGCTCTTTTACTTGCCACCCACGTTCCTACTGAGTTTTGGGCTGAGGCCCTTCTCACAGCTGTTCATCTCATTAACCGCTTACCCTCGTCCGTTCTAAATCAAGATACCCTTTTTATCGTCTTCATTCTCGATCTCCCACCTATACTCATCTGCGAGTTTTTGGGTGCACTTGTTTTGTCATCCTTCCACCCTCTGAACGTACAAAGCTCACCGCTCGCTCTATCCCGTGTGCATTCTTGGGTTACAGCACCGAGCATAAAGGTTATCGTTGTTATGACCCAAATACGCGATGTGTACGTATCTCTCGCAATGTTACATTTCATGAGCATGTCCCTTTCTTTCCTACCAACACCACACCTCCCATGTCGTCTCATATTCCATTCATGGACTTCCCGCTGATTATTTTCCTGATCCTTCTTCTCCCATTTTCACTTCAGATCAGTCATCACTACACCTTCACCTTCTCCGCCCGTTTCCTTTTCCACCCCGATCCAGATATATCGCATGTCCCTTCTACTGCACCTCCCGCTCCGACTGCCCTTGACGATTCTACACCTCTAGAGCCACGCCGTAATCCTTCTCGGGATCGGCGTCCACCTGCTCGGTATGTTGCTGCCACTTCTTATTCTACCGAGTTTGGTTCCTTTTTGCTGTTGTTCATGCTATACAGGAACCCACTAGTTATCACGAGGCCGTTCAACATGCTGAATGGCGTCAGGCTATGTCTGAGGAACTCTCGGCTTTACAGAGTACTGGTACTTGGGAGCTTGTACCTCTTCCTCCGGGTCGATCCTTGGTATCCTGCCGGTGGATATACAAGGTGAAGATCCGTTCTGATGGTAATATCGAGCGCTACAAAGCACGTCTGGTTGCCCGGGGTTTCTCGCAGGAGTATGGTATTGATTATGAGGAGACTTTTGCTCCCGTAGCAAAGATGACATCTGTTCGTACTTTACTAGCTATTGCTTCAATTCGCAACTGGCCTCTCTTTCAACTTGATGTGAAGAATGCTTTTCTTCACGGGATCTTCAAGAGGATATCTTCATGCAACCTCCGCCTGGTCTTGCTCACACTTCTGGACAGGTTTGCCGCCTTCGACGGGCTCTTTATGGTCTCAAACAAGCCCTCGTGCTTGGTTTGAGAAGTTTGGTGATGCGATTCGATCTGCTGGTTTTACTCAAAGTGAGGCTGATCATGCTATGTTTGTTCATATCTCTTCTGCTGGTTGCACTATTCTTCTTCTTTATGTGGATGACATGATCATCACTGGGATGATCGTGCTCATATAGAGCATACCAAGAGGCACCTTAAGCATCATTTTTCCATGAAGGATCTTGGACCGCTGCGTTATTTTCTTGGGCTTGAGATTGCTCGCAGTTCGCGTGGTATCCTTCTTTCTCAGCAGAAGTATACCGCTGATATTCTCTCCAGGGCTACTCTCTCCGACTCACGCACTGCTATTACTCCTATTGAACTGAATCAGAAACTTCGCGCGGACGATGGGGAACCTCTTTCTGATGTGACCCGCTATCGGACTTTAGTTGGCAGTCTTGTATACCTTACTATCTCTCGTCCCGACATCGCTTATGCTGTTCATGTTGTTAGTCAGTTCGTTGCTGCTCCTCGTACAGTTCATTATGCTGCTGTTTTGAGGATCTTGCGTTATCTTCGGGGCACTTTGACGCGTTCTTTGTTCATGCCGTCTTCTTCTGCCCTCAAATTACGTGCCTATTCTGATGCTGATTGGGCTTCCAATGTGACTGATCGCAAGTCTGTCACTAGGTATTGCATTTTTCTTGGCGATTCTCTCATTTCCTGGCGTGCTAAGAAACAACATATTGTCTCACGTTCCTCGACAGAGTCAGAGTATCGTACTATGGCCGACACTACTGTTGAGATTGTTTGGCTTCGACGCTTACTTGCTGACATGGGTGTTTCACTTCCGGATCCCACTCCTTTATATTGTGACAACAAGAGTGCCATCCATATTAGCGCGAATCCAGTCTTTCATGAGCGTACCAAACACATTGAGATCGACTGTCATATAACTCGTCATCATCTCCAAGCTCGCATCATTTCTCTTCCCTTTGTCGGCACTGAGAATCAGCTTGCAGATTGTTTTACGAAGGCTCTTACATCACAACGCTTTCTATTTCTTCTTTCCAAACTCTCGCTCTTTGATCCACCTTGAGTTTGAGAGGGGGTGTTGGAATGTATAGAATGTAGAATGTATAGGTTTGTAGGCTTTTCTTCTTTTCCATTAATCCCACATAGGAAAAACACTAAGCTCTTTCCCCCTTCCAAGCCTATATAAAGGCTTCTCTTGTACATTGTTTCACACACCATTATTAGAGAACAATACCATTCTCTCTTAATCTCTCTTTCTTATCAATTATGACCTTAAATATTATAAGATGTGATTTATAACTGAAAAGCCAAATTATCACTAGGACAAAAAATAATTTTCTTGTACCTTCTTGTTCATCATTTTTTGCGCCCATTTTTTTATAGAATGATTACAAATTGAAATAACAACAAACACCTCGATTAACCATGAGTAGACAACACCACCACCATCACAAATTCCATGATAATATTACCTCAATATGCGATTTTGAGCCCGGATTGAGAGACGAGAGAGGGAGTCCAACTGACATCACCGATGTCACTACGCCTCCCATGATCTCTCATAGTATATAGGATGAGGGTTTTGACCATATATGCCAATCTGATTTTCCAATAGTTTAATATATTTATTTTTTCCGAATTATTGGAGAAGAAACAAAATAGTAATTTAAAGAGGTAAAATTTTGATCTTGTTGAATAAATATATGGATCTCCACAATCGATTGATTCCATCTTCAGCAATTTTTTGTGATCGAATCAATCAATCAAAGTATTTTTTTGGTTGAAATTAATCAAAATTAAATCCATTAATGTTATAGAGTTTCTTAGAAAAGGAAGCAGACGCCATCTATGATGTGGCATTCCTAAGATGGGGCATATCTTGAGTCATGTGGTAACATGTGGATAACACCTTTCTATGCCCAAACTTACTTGTTTAGGCTCAATTCGCTAAGCAAAAAATGAAGTGTTTCTAGAAAATATTTTCCAAAAAGCCACTTCCAAGAAAATAATATTTTATGGTGTTCGGTTGAAACCTAAAAATGACCTGAAAAATATTTGCCACCGCTTGGTATGGAAAATCAGATTTGATTTTCTCCATGCACTGCTTTTAATAAATTTTATTTTTATCTTTATTTTTTATTTACTTCTCTTTTTTATTTTTAATTCTAATTTTATTTCTTTCTTCTCTTATTATTTTTTATTTTCTCTTTTCTTTTTTGTTATAGTTGGAGAGGTCAAGCAAGGGTAAACCTCGCTCGATCAGGCAATGCTCTGCCTTGCCAACCTCTGGCGAGGCTCGAGCTTGCCGGCTAAGAAGAAGGGAAAAAGGAAAAAAAAAAAAAAAGCAGTGAGAAAAAATAAAAGAAAATCAATTTTTTAAAGCAATAAAAAGAAAAGAATGGTGAAGGAGTGAAGGGATAAAAGATGGGGGAAAATATTTTCATCTTCACAAAAAAAGAAAATCATTTTCCTTACTTTGAAAGTGTTTTTTCCATGAGAAGAAAATGTTTTCTAACTTGTTATTTTCTGTGAACCAAATATCCAAAAATCCTGAAATGATTTTCTTAAAAATTATTTTTCGCAAAACGAATGGAGTTTTAATTTTGTTAATTTCTCCCATTCTTTTTCTTGTTAATGTTATAGTGACATAGTTTTTACGTTTCACCGTGTTTTGTTACGTCTCTCCTTAACCATTAGAGGCTTTACACATGCATACTTAAAATAACGAGAGTACTGATGATGTTTTTGAATAGCTAGTTTTTGACAGTTATCGAGCATGGTGGCTCAAGAGTAAAGAGAACAATCTTTAATGGGGTTACAAGCTCGAACCTTATTGTAAGCGAACCTCTGGCCAGCTTGTGCCTTAAACTTTAGCTACCACATGTGAAGAGAAGATGAATGAATAGTTAAATTTTAAATGTAACATTTTGCATGAAGTAACACCCAAAGAAGTAGCTATCCTGATCGCCCTTTCCCACCGTTTTAACTCATAAAAAGAACCAATTTTTTTTTCAAATGAAAAGAGACTTACAATGAATATATGTAATGATTTTACTTAGTGTAGAACACAAATAGACAAGATGAATGAGCAAGCAGCCTGCTTCACCCAACTTTGGCCCAAATGGGTAGTTTTGGGCAATGGCCTTGCTAAAAGGCCCGATCCACCTAACTTTGGGCCAAGCCTTGCATGGCCACCCCATCATATTTATTAAAATGATGGATGGGCCTTGAATGATAATTGGACTTAACTTTTGAGCCCAAGTTGATTTGGGCCGGCAAATGATCACATAAATGGGAAGTGTTAGATATCGGCAAAACGCAAGTTACAGAAGGTATGGTTGGAAAATAATGGCCGAATTCCCTCAAAAAGCATGAACTTTAGGGTCGTGCCCGATTCTGAAAAAGAGAGATCGATTATACGTGTGTAACAAAGAAAAAGAGAAAGTTGCATTTGATATTTCACTAATACGATAAATCTTGGTTAAAATACATAATTACATTGCTAGGTGCTTCAATGACAAAGCATTCTGCAAGAAAAATAAAAATAAGTCATAAATATTTTATAACTCTATATTGTAAATAGAATTAAAAATGTATCATGCACGTACTACATAGTTTTTGTGTAGAATTTTTTCTCATTAGTGAATGGTGACTTAGGCATATACTAGGAGTACGTCAAAAGAATGCAAATTTTCTATGGAAAAATGTTTGGATTAAAACTTTGACATTGGTCAAATGAAAAAATATCAATACAAGCTTAAAATTAAGATTGGTTTTTAAAACATTGAATATAAAGCGTTTAAGTTGTTTCCAATATTTTTTACAATTTACCTTTATCATTTGTGTAGATGCAATGACCATGAGATACCATGTTTGAAATCAATTTATGACTTTTCGATGTGTGTGTGTGAGACTATAAACTAATGTGTTTCCAAGTTAATTAATATGGTTGTGTCTTCTTGGTAAGAATAATACTTTTTAGTAAAATGGAAAACATAATCTCTTGCTCGTGGTTATATAGTAGTTATACAGACAAATTTGTATCTCCGCTTTCTTTGTTTACTAGCTCAGACAATATTGATTCTCTCATTCAAAGACTTATTAGACAATGTATATGCTAGATGAATGAGTTTAACTATTGTTGCAGATCTTTCCAATCAATGTTAAGTGCAATTACTTGAATTTATAATAGGAAAATAATGTGAGCCTGATATAACGAACCATATGTGGATTTGCCATTGTGATTTCCATCCATCAAAATCATCAACAATCTAAAGGTCTAGAATTTAAATTACTCAAATAGGTAAGTAATCACCAGGGGTGTATATTGTCGCGCTCCTAGAGAAAATCACTTCTAATGAACCCTGCCATTAATAGTATTCGCTAGTATGGGAATGTGTTAAATGCAAATTGTGCAAGGCTATCCACATCAATAATGAGCATGACTAATTATTTACCTATTTATAGAGCCTTTCGTCTCTTGCCGCACTACGCCTTAGCCGGTTGAATTTCTTCTTTCTTGTTAGTCCTTCAAGTGCTTCAAAGCAAGACCTATGTGATCCTTCATCTTGGAATACCTCTTTTGACATGCATCCAACGATCATGTCTCAGATACTCCAATCTTGCATGTACATAAGTATCAGATCAGTGATCTACCAGAAAAACATTGCATCCTTGGTAATCTCTCTCTCTCTCTCTCTCTCTCTCTCTCTCTCTCTCTCTCTCTCTCTCTCTATGATGATAAAAATATCTTGATTATCATTTTCTGAATAACAGGAGGAGGCAATGAGATGGCGAATGGAGGGAAGAGAGCTCTTACAGTAGTGAAGTCTCTACTGAAGCACTACTCTGTTGGCAGACGATTCCCCAGAGTCCAATCTAGTTTGATGTAGTTGCTATACCTGCCAGACTCTGTGGCCAAAAGCAGATGAAACCTCTAATCGGGAAGATGTCTCGAGCCATACCCTCAGGTGCTTTCTTGTTTCCATGCTGGTGTTTGTATGGAATTCCTCGTCTTAGAAAAGTAAGCTACTGTTCTCCCTCATCAGAAAATTATAGAGGATGAGAACATGGGAACAAATTAATGGTTGATAGATATAGCGTTTAATGTACTTGATATGAAATTGTATGAGAGCTGGTCATTTTTAATGGTGGGTGAGTGAGAGCTTTCCTCGATATTAGGCAAAAATTTAATCTTCGACCAGCATATAAGCAATGGTAGTTGTAGCTACAGTGCCTTCAATGATAAGCAACTCTATTTCGATTCTAATGAAGTAATTCACGAAAATTTGTAACGTGATGATGCTTTTGTATAACTCATATTAACCGAAGAAGAACTAAGTTCAGATGATGCAATATTTTCTCTTAATTCGGCCACCAATCAAAATTTTGCAATTTTGACCAAAAACGTATGTTGTTATAAATGTAGAAGTTACTCTCTTTTTTGGTCAGATATAATGTAGAATTTACTCTCTTTTTTGGTCAGATATAAATGTAGAATTTACTTCAATTGCTTAAATATGGACTTTTAAATGTTCAATATCTAGTCTGAAGATTGGGTCAACATACGAGACTCACCTTTCGTGCCCGGTTCATATTTAATGATTCATATTGCCATATCAGCTTATAATCATGACAAAACTCGATGGAAATGAGGCAGAGATTCAAACATGTGCTCTGATACCAATATTGGAATTTAATATCGAGAAGTACGACTAATCTCTATCAACATTCGATTGCGGAATTACCCAAGAATTTCATTGAATCACCCACGCGTCCTCGATCCAATCTTCAACCCTTGATGGTCCGAATATGATCATAGAAGAAGATATTCATGTTTCACAACGTAAATGCGATCTATTCTCAAAGTAATGATGTTTTGCCTTTGTTCGTTTTTGCTTTTTGTTCTTTTGAGAGGGAGAGAGTGAAGGAGAGAAAAGAATGTATGTTCGTTTTGTACGTTTCTATTTATTTGTTATCTCACATAATGTACCCCTTCAGAAGTTATCTTTAATTTCATTATAGATAAGAAAACGGTCCCCTTTCAAATGTTCCTCTTCGTGGAGCCTCTCAAACGGTGCCTCTCAATCACACCTTTTCATTAAAACACTCCATCATGGACGTAATATTACAATTCTTCTTTCTTACAAATCCTTCAAGCGCTATGAAAAAAGACCCCTTTGTCATGCCTACAAAATAAAGAATCAAGCATCATTGGAAACCTCTTAGAGATGTGATCGTCAAAGCCCTTTTGAATTCCAGTATACCAACAGTCTTGCATTTCTCCAAAGCCCTTTAGACTAAAGATGTTTGCATTAGGCCAAAAACTTTCTGCAAATGCTGAACCAAACGCATCCTCAATCTAAGGAAAAGTTCAAAAGACAATCAAAATCTGACTGACCCCACAATATGAATTATGAATGAAGAATTTTCCATCCAAAATTTTTTTTTTAAGTAATTAGAAAGAGAGTGTGTGGATTAGATAGATAACAAGAGCTCAATTCCAACACAGCCAAGAGCAAACATTTGAATCTTAGTGCTCCTATCGGTGATTTCGCTCGTCTTATCAATTCTAAATCTAATGGCGGTATTCTCTTTTTGATAGAATTACACAAAAAAAAAAATTCATCTTGCTCCTATAAGGGACGAAGGGGCTGCGAACCCATGTACAAAAGGAGCCCAAAAGTTAAAGCCATATGCAAGTCTCCAGTACGCAAAAGCGGATAATTTCAAGCCAATTTCAATTTAAAATAGAAACGAAAGATTGCTCTCCATCAGAATCTATCTTGTTCCTCTCCACTGAAATCGACCAAAAGAACTGCTAAATTATTATCCGCATGTTTGAGCCGGCATGAGACGATCTTCCTTTTTTTTGTATGGTTCTTTCCACTTATATTTTGTGGTGATCGGTTGTCCCTGCATCAACCGGTGCTCCCACCCTTTTATAAGGACGGATGGAGGATTGTTGAATGGCCCAAAATAAAGAGGATCCTAATGACGAAGGATCGTTCTACAAAAAAAGGGGGTCCTTACGAAAAAGTAGGATTGTTCAATGGGTTCTTATTTATTTTACTCTTGTGTCTGAACAAGGTCTGCACAATCAGTTTTCATTTCATTATTTTTATAATGTCAATTCTTTATTATTTACTACATTTCTTAAAGTGGACC
>JAGVVM010020367.1:0-15461 GCA_019149425.1 Psidium friedrichsthalianum
AAAAATGCCTTCTGTTTTTTTACCTTTTTTTAAAAAACTTTTTTGTCTTTCTTGTGTGGTCACTCCTTTCCTTTTCGCCATGGAAGGGTTTTGGATTCTGATAGGAAAGATGGAGCCCGAGGGGTGAGTACTGGAAAGGTGAGGGGAGAGGAAAATGAAAGGAGGAAGGGTCCGGGGATGGGAGGGGGGGGGGCGGGAAAGAGGTTTGAATGGGAGGAGATGAAGGAAATAGTTGGCGAGTGGGTGGAAGTGATTGGGGGATGTGTGTCAGAAGGGGATCAAGGCGGTAAAACCAAATCCTAAATATATTGAATGGAATAAAAGTCTTTACTTTCAGCACACGAGGGCCCCGCCCCGGGGATCGGACTGCAAAGCATCCAACAAGTACCCCCCAGGGAGGTGAATGTCCCTGTATGAATGTTTTAGCGCTGTGTTAATAAGCTAGTCCAGGGTCCTTCAACTTTTAATCTAGTTTTTCAGGAAAAATCATTAATTTGTTACATTAAAACTGTTTTGGAGAACTATCTCAAATCTATGAAAATAAGTACTTTCAGCACAAGCTCGATGGAAAACATAAAATTTGAATTTATAGTTTAAAAGTTACCACAACGATAAATCATAATTCATTCTAGTGATATCTCAATCTTTCATTGAAAGAAAAGCTTTCTCAATACGAGATTAATGTTACCTGTAACAGGAATGAGCAACCCGATGGATAGTTTCCACCCTCCCCACTAAGGACAAGTTTCGAAAAATTGGAATGGGGCACCACCCGTTGATTTCCAATTCGGTTCTTGAGTGGGTCCATGGAGCTGGTCCCACTAAGCTTCACCGACCAAATGGAGATTGAAAATTATGAATTTGATGAGCGAATGGAGGCGACCAAGATCAAGAGAGAGGGATGATGAACGGCCAAAGGCATGGCTATGAGTTGATGGGAGTGGAGGTCGTGAGTCGATAGAGTCGATACACAAAGACAGATATATAGATAAGGAGATCGAGAGGAGAGTGAGACACTTAGAGTCGGAGACAAGAAAAAGTAGAGACCAAAATAAAAGTGAAAGTTTAACACGAGATGAGCAAGTTCCATATGGGAATTTAGGATTTTTCATTTTTTTATAAAAAAATTATATATTATGTATATCATCAATCCAATCCGCGTAGACGGGTGGACAGTTCCACAACTTAGAATCGGAAACCGGACCACTACCTACTGGTTTCAATAAATTGGAATCACTGGTTCTAGGCCGATCCGATCCGATTCCGGGCGATTCCCGATTCTTTTGCACATTTCTAACCCGCGGGATCTTTATGCCTATTCTGACGTGTCGTTTTTCGCGCGTTGGCCATCTTTCGCACTACTAAGTCTCTTGGACAGAACCGGCCAGGGCTGGGCATCCTTCACGGCAATCGAATTCTCCAAAAGGCACTCCCGATAACCCCACTTCTCCATCGCCTTACTCATGCGGTTTCCGCGATTGTTGATTGGTAATCCCCTGGCTCGAGCAAGTGCTTTGGTGGGAGTTCTTTTCACAAATCTTCCGATAATTTCTTCTTCGATTCTGTGTTTGAGATGCCAATTTTGCAAGGGTCGGCCAAATCGACTTTACTGTGAGCATTATTCAAATTGTTCAAGTGACGCGGTGGAGGTGATCCTGCTGATGATAGTGTAATCCTCTTCTTCAATCGTGAAGATCACACCCTGAAGATCAGCGAATCGAGGCCTAGAATCTCAAAGTATTCATAATAACCGCCATCGTCGGTCGGTTGTCTCTTGTAGTCGACTATAAATAGCCGAGGGGACTTCATTTGAAGAGGAAAACGATCAATCCCCCCTACAGTTTATTTAGCGAGTTACTTTTATCCGTTCTTTAATGGCAATTGTTTATCGTTTACTGTTCAGTCTAGTTCGTAGCACAGTCATTTCGATATATTTCCTGCTCGAGTCACCACAGAATCCAACCTTTGGTGAAAGATGTTTCGTAGGCGAAATACCTTTTTAGCACGCTCTCGGAAAAACAGGGAATCAGGTGCCCTGCAGTACCGCTGGAGAGGAAAATTAGTCCCCACAAGAAGTCAATGGGAGGCTTTACCATTCAGAATCCTCAACTTCTCCCAGATTCTGTAATTGGGGCCACCATGAGGAGGATGTTTGAAGAGCGACGGAACGAGTTCACCAATCACATGGCCACTCATCAACATCGTGCCGATCAAACCTTGGATTACGAACGTAGTGACCAGACTCATGTCAACGCCGGGGCCTTCAAGCCAACCGGCACCGATCCAGGTGAATCAGGCGGGCATGGGGCACATGCCTTCGACTTCTTCCGCTCATTTGAATGTCGGTGGGGAATCCAAGCCAACTGATGCCACAGTCTGTGGTTAGGGCTCTTCGATGACCCGAAACCACCGACGGGGTCAAATCGAAGTGATCCTGGGTTGGCATGTCCTGAAATTGCCATTAATCCTAATGGTCAGGTTCAAGACAATACCAAAGGAAGTAACGCCGGAACCACGAATCGGTATACGCCTTTGCCGAATGTCAAGAACTAGAGGCCCGTCGTGCCACCGATTGACGGCGATAATGTCAGGCCCGAGATTGGATTTTTATAATCTGGTTGACTATCTTAGATAGACTCCAAGCTCGTGACAGGGTTACCCAGTGGAAGTCAAGCGGATGGCATTTGTGCTTCGTGTGGTTTGGGTCCTGATCCTTGATCATATTTGTTCTTTGATTGCCCCTGCACGAAGAAGTGCAGAATCATTTTCTTTGGCTTGCTGGTGTTCATTCGTGAATTTAGAATTCTATTAAGAAGTGATGTAAACACCACAGGCAGAGGGGAGAGATAACATGAATCAGTGAATTCAATCTGGGTCTTTTCGTTTTTAGGGTTCTGGCCATCATCAATTGGTCAGCACAGCCTGAACCCTAGTTTCAATTTGGGTGCTAACAGAAAATTTTGGACAAAGATGCCCTCCCTCTAGCCGACTGACAAAGCCATTTATCAGAGAAAATGACTCCACTCGAGGTTCTTATTTGAAATTTTCCTATCTTTTTTAGTGAATATTATATAATTGAGGTTGAATTCTGACCCAGAGTTGGGACACATTGGAATTCTGACTTCCTGTGACAATTATGGTTGTGGAGATTCTTCTTAGTCTAATCTAGGCTTTTCTTTTGGGGAGTATTCATTGTGCTGTGATACAGACATTTGTTTACTATCGACATTCTCTGGACAAGAAATCCGATAATGAGTTTGACTCTCCTTTAATATTCATCCTTTTATCAAAATCAAATGTAGATTAGTTTTTTTTGCAATCAGTCAAATATTTGTTCTCGCGCTAAATTATTCCCGTCTTTCAGCGAAACATCTTTTGCAGCTTTACAATCTACTCGGAAGAAAACGTTGAACCAATCCTAAAGTTATTGTACGGATATCAATTCATTAGTAGACTTTCCAGTTTTGCCGATTTAGTCATAAAATTCTGCACGGAACACAAACGTGTTCCTTTAAGACCACTACATGAGTAATTTCTGGCAACAATTGACTGCACAAGCTAAATTGAAATTTCGTGTAAAATTTTAGGACTAAATTAGCAAAGTTGAAAATTTTAGGATTGAATTAGTATTTATACAATAGTTTTAGGGTTGTAGGTTATTTTCCCCAATCAACTCTAATAAAGAATCTCTTGTTAACTAAATTTGCTTCGATTTGTATTATTTGATCAAAATTGGACAAAATTTTTTCTTTTGCTCAGTCTCAATAGTCCAAAACTAAGGGCGGCACTATTTTCACCCCTATTTTGACTAAGCCACTCCTTTTTTCAATCAACACACCAAATACACTTATCTTTTTTCAATTTATTATGTCTTTTTTATCAACCTCACCGACGTAACTACATTTGTTTATATTTTCTCTCTTAAATTATCAATTTCACAATATAAATATCAAAATACACCTAATAAAACATTATCTTATCATGCATCATGTCATCACTTTGCTTAGAGAAGGTTCTTATTTTTAATTCATGGTCTCATTTTTTTAATTGCAAAGGCTGTATAAAATGCTAGGAATTTCTAGTTATAATGGCTTACAAACCCACAATGAATTGCCTATCTTTTTTTTTTTGGTCAGAAGATAGTGACTTTTATTTATCACTCAGAGTGTAACAGAGCAACCCTTAAAGTGGGCGTGTCAACACAAAGTAAGTCCCAGAGGATTTGGGGCGGGTTGGACAACCACAAGGTAGGTAAAGATTCTAACCGAGCTTCTTTAGCTAGCCAGTCCGCGACCTGGTTTTCCGATCTGTCACAATGAGCCAGAGTGCAATTTTTAAATAACCTGAGCTGGGCCTGGGCTTCTCGGACGAGCGGTTCGATCTCCCATGGGATTTGGTCTGTGCCAAGTACAGCATTGACTAGTGTGTTGCAGTCTGAATACAAGTACAGTTTTTCTGATGAAGTAGATCTGGGCGAGAGAGTTCTAAAGGCTTCCACCAGCGCCAAAGCTTCTATTTGGAGAGGAGATAAAGATCCGATTTTTTTTGCAAAACCCTCGACTATCACACCCGAGGAGTCTCGGGCAACGCCTGCAATTCCTTCGGAAGTGTTCCCTTCGACGAAAGAGCCATCGACGTTTATCTTCAGATCTCGGTGCTTCGGTGGATCCCAGGTACGCCTTGGTCGAGGATTATCTCTGTGGATCTCAGTTTTTCCGATGTTCCATCTTCTATAACTGTTGAGGCTGGCTTCCACTGCTTCGGTCAGAGTCTCAGGGTTGGGGGTTTTTTGCCGGAAGACACTGTTGTTGCGAGCTTTCCAGATTTCCCAGAGGGTCGCTGCTATTTCCTCGAATCTTAGATACGTATTTGGCTTTTCTAGTTGTTCCTCGAGCCATTTGTCCATTCTAGAGCAATCGGTTTCTGTTGTTCGAATACTGATTTTTGGGTGTTCCCAAACCTTTTTGGTCCAGGGGCAGAGTAGGAATATGTGCTCGGAAGTTTCTGGCTGAGTTTTGCACACAGAACAAAGGGCGTCGTCAGTGATCTTCCTTCTAAGCAGGTTGTCCTTCGAGGGGATCGCGTTATGGCAGAGCTTCCAGGTAAAAAATCTAATTTTTGGGGGATCTGGAATTTCCATATCTTATGCCAGAGTCTGCGGGAGGGTGTAAATGAAGTAGATGGCTGGAATCTGCATATTGTTCTGTTTTCTTCACGAAGCACGTTGTAGGCACTTTTCACTGTGAAGTCACCAGTTTTGGTTGCAGTCCACACTAGTTTGTCAGTTTGGGATAGAGTGTTCAGAGGAGTAGCTAAGATCTCATCTGCTAGTTGGGTGTCAAATAATCCCATAATGGTGGTCTCGTCCCATTCTGGATTCCGATTGGTCATCAGTTCGGAAACTTTCTTTGGTTCGTCCCGATTCGCGGGGCCACCAATAACACCCCTTTTCAGCCATCTATCTTCCCGAATAGAAACTTCTTCCCCTGACCCCACTACCCATTGAACATTGTCCTTTATGGCTTCTCTGCCTGCTAAGATACTCTGCCAACCCCAAGACGGGTGAGACCCTCTTCTAGCATGCCAAAAGTTGCTGGATGGGAAGTAAAGACCTTTAAGAAGCTTACTCCATAGGAAGTTCATATTCTGGGATAGTCGCCATGCTTGTCTACCCAACAAAGCTAAATTGAATGATCTGAGATCTCTGAATCCTAATCCCCCTTCAACCTTCTTCATTTTTAGAACCTCCCATCTTTTTCAGTGTAGGCCAGCAGTAGCTTCTTCGTTTTTCCACCAAAAAGATGCAATTTTTCTTTCAATCGTTCTGCACAAAGATAAGGGGATTTTAAAGATGGACATTGCGTACTGCGACAGCGCTTGAACAACCGATTTAATGAGGATTTCCTTTCCCGCCGTAGAGATCAACTTCTCTTTCCAACCCTCTAGTTTCATGTTAACCTTAGCCATCAGCCAGCCAAACATCTCTTTTTTGGAGCAGCCCCAATCCGATGGAATTCCCAAATATTTCCCAGTTTTTTCCAGCACGGGAACCCTCAGCTCATACGACATATTCCTCTTGAGAGCCATAGGACAGTTAGCACTAAAGAAGATACCAGATTTGTTCAAATTAATGGATTGTCCAGAGGCATAACAGTATTGGTTTATGATCATCATTAAATTCTGGCACTCTTGCACCCTTCCATCTAGGAAGAATATCGAATCGTAAGCAAATAGGAGATGGGATAATGTTGGGCAGTACCTGTTCAGCTTAATACCTTTAATGGTTCAATCATAAACTGCTTTCCTCATAAGGACGGAGTGTTGGCCATAAGGATGAAAGGTAAGGGGTATGGGGTCCCCTTGACGAATCCCTCTTGTCGGCTGAAAAGTATGATAGTGGTTCCCCATTGAATTTAATGCTCAAAGACACAGTGGTTACACATTTCATAACCCTTTTAATCCATAACTCACAAAAGCCCATCTTCCTTAAGCAAGCTTCGAAAAAGTCCCACTCCACCCTGTCGTACGCCTTCTTCATATCTACCTTAAGTATTGCTTGGAACTTTTCCTTCCGCTTTCGAACCCTGAGCTGATGTAGTACTTCTTGCACCATCATGATATTATCTTGAATTTGTCTACCCCTCACAAAGCGCTTTGCTCCTCTTCTATGATCTCTTTCGGCCATGGTTTAAGTCGGTTCGCTAGAACTTTTGATATTACTTTATAAGCAAAGTTACATAAGCTGATGGGTCTGAAGTGGTCCAGTTTCTTAGGATTTTTGATTTTGGGGATTAAAGTGATATGAGTTCTGTTCAACTCAGGGTTTAGGTAACCCGTTGTAAAGAACTGTTTGACTTCCTCAAAGACCTCCATTTTAATATCCTCCCAGTTCTGATGATAAAATAAGCCATTAAGGCCATCTGGACCCGGTGCTTTTGATGCGCCCATTTGAAAAACAGCCGTCTGCACCTCTGGGAAGGATATTTCAGCCGACAAGAATTCATTCATCTCGCTTGTGACCACTTTGGGGCACTGCTACAGAACAGGTTCGAAATTTTTAGAGCCTTCAGAGCTGTACAGTTTCATGAAAAATTCTGTTGTCATCTCCTTGAGCTTTGACGGATCTCGACACCAGTTCTCGTCATCATCCTTCAGTATGGAGATTCTATTTCGCTGCCTTCTTTGAATTGTTGTCGCATGGAAAAAGCGAGTATTTTTGTCTCCCCATCTCAGCCAATTAATCCTCGACCTTAAGCCCCAGTACATCTCTTCTCGTCTCCACAAACCCTTAATTTCTGCAATAAGTTTCTGGCCTCAATAGGTTAGTGGCAACTCTTTTGAGGATAAAATCCCCACCTTTGTTTTCAACGCAGAGATCAAACTTGCAGATTGAAATATCTGTAAATGGGTTTCTGGGTAGTCACTTAATGCAAAAATCGTACAGTAAACATAAAGGAGAAGAGGTGGAAGGCCATCCATCATCCGAATGCTCTCCATCTGCTGGCATCTTCCTATCATCGATGGCTTCGCCATATGATCGAGATGGGTTCTAGCTTTGTGTGCTCAAAGTTTGCTGTTGTTTTGATTTCATTATAAGGAAAAGGATTTTGAAGAAGTTCCATTCTTCTTTTCCCATTGCAAGTCATGCAAAATTTTTCAGTCAGGCGGATCTGATAGAACTTGATGGCACAATCCTACAAAGTTTAGAGTTTTTGATGCGCATAACTATGAAAAATACAACCATGACCCGTTCACGACCATCACACATCTCTTAAACTAGTGATTGCCTTTAAATTCTTGAGGGAAGATTTATGAGTTTTTATGAGATTGCGATATTGTTTCGCCGGCAATTGTGATGACTAATCAATTATTGGGCGAAATTGAGGAACGGGAAATAATGAAAGTGTTTGAGAATGGTTTGAATGACGCAAATGTGGTTGTATATCGCTTTACCTATTGTAGAATCCTGACACTACTTTCTCGTAGAGTATCTCTCACCAACCGACCTTAGTAAATCTAGCGCCTGATTTTTCTTATTATGTTTATTTTATTATTTGATCATTCATTTTTCACAATAAAAATAATGCTATGTCAAAAGAAGTAGATGGAAAAATAAAAAAATATTTAGGTACACAAAAGTCATTTAATATAAAAAGAAATTAACTTAATAGGAAACTTTAAATCAATGTGAAGCGAAATTAGTCATATTATCTAGAAACGTGTTCAAACTAGTAACACAAGTTATCAAGTGTATAGTTTGTTACGTGTTTATCGTGTATAGGGGTGATCAGTTCCTGGTCCGGTCCGGTTCCCAATTTGTCGGAACCGGGAACCGGACCGACCATCCCGGGAACCGGACCGGACCAAAAAAAAATGTAACCCAAATTATTCTCTAATTGTTGAAATCAATAATGTTATAGGACTTCAATGTCTATATAAAATGACTTCCTAGTAACAAAAAAATAAGAGGCCCAACGAGCCAAAAGAGATTTACGGACCAAATTAGGAAAAAAAATTAAAAAAAGACCGGTCCGGTCTTAGGAATCGGGAACCGGGAACCGGACCGCCTGGTCACCGATCCCAATTTTAGGAATCGGAAACCGGACCGGACCTCTATAGAACCGGGAACCGGACCACCGGTCCCGGTCCGGTCCGAGCGGTCTCGGTTCAGGTGGTCTAAGTTGCTCACCCCTAATCGTGTATGCATGTTAAACATTATTTGTAAACATATGTTAATCTATTATATAGTGTTGACACCTCGTACCCTAACGCATTTGATAATTGTGTTATTCGTGATGCGTCATGGGACCGCTTTCTTGGGGAGTTGCTTTCATCTATGAATTAGCAAGCTCATATTGCCCAATCTTGTGCATCCATAACTTGTATTTGGCATACACTTTAGTACTAAAACTTTTTAAAACGTTCACTTAAGTGTCAAATTTGGATAATTTCGTGAACTTTAGTGCCAACCTGGCTAAAATCCGGCCAAATGAATTATGTGAATTTTGCAATTTATTTCATTATCTTATGTGGCAAATTTTTACAAGCGGTTGCCACGATGGAAATTTGATATGGATTGTACAAGGCCAAAATGAAAAAATGATGTCGCTCCGTCGTCCCTCTCTTGTGTTAAGGAGTGTCTCTCTCGTGCATGCCATGGAAATCTAGTCACAAGGTCACTCGTGGAGTCAGTGTCATCACTCGCTTGCTCTTGTTGGTCTTCGGTCGGCCATCTCCGTCGCCCACTCACCCTTATGAGATATGCGTCTTCTGGCCAAATGACTTGCCCCTATCCAAGAATAGCATCATCAGCAATGAAGAAGCTTCTTGCGCCATCTTTGGTTACCTACAGCCGTCGTCGAGCTTCCATTGCTAGCCACCTCAAGTTTGCAAATAACGTAATCGGAGAAAAACTCGTACAAAAAGCCATTGTCATGCCTCCATCACTAGCAGCTGTACTTTTGATTCTTTCATTGCCCCGATCGGAGTATTAGAAGTACTTAAGCTGGTTTGTTCTTCCTTCACTGGCCCCGATCTTTGACATTGATACTTCCAAGACCTTCACTCCTTGGTCTGACCACCATTCGTAGATAATCATAGTTTTCATTCTTTGTCCGCTTTGAGGCCAAACTGAAATAGGGACTCAATTTCAACTCAATCGGTTAGGGTTCGTAATTTGGGGTTCAATTGGGGATTCAGGGTTGTGATTAGGCTAATTGACCTTGAACGACGTCGTTTGATCTTCAAATTGTTGAGTCACCCTTCGGCGAGAACATTGTCCGAAATTTTTAATGTAAAAAATCCATGTAGACTTTATGGGATGCCAAGTGTGCTTTAGATTGAACTTAGCACTGAAGTGAACAATTTTCTCCGAACTTAGCACTTAAGTGAACGCTTTGAAATTTTTGGCATTAAAATGCACGTCGTACACAAGTTTTAGCAATTATGGTATATTTTTGCCTAATTCTCGCCTTCTTTATTTCATTTGCAGTTGATTTTTCCTTGCTTTCATATCTGTAGTAGTATACTTTCCTAATTTAGAACATCACATGCATTGAACTATGAGTGATCGGTTCCAGGATAGGTGATTCCTATCCTAGAACCAAGAACCGTTCGCTAGTGACTGATTCCGCAAAATGTAAATCGTGAACCACTGCTCGTTCCATGGATTCACCCAAGAACTAAACCATCGATTTGGTCCAGTTCTCGATTGGATCCCGATTACAGTTCTACTGAGTGCCAACATCAATTTTAAAAAAAAATGGAACCAATACCTAACGATCGAAGAATGAGAGCTTGCCAGTGCATTTCCCATATTTGTGTTCAGTATTCTTACCACATAAAAAATTTAACAACAATGTCTATGCAGTCGACTGTACTATTGTCAGCAATGGAATCAAGCATCGTGGGACATGCAATAGCAATTGAACAATTAATTAATGTAGGTTTTCAAATGCATCCATATTGTATAAGATATATCCCACGAGAAAATAAATTAGGTCCGATCTTCTTTTTTTTAATGGATGGGTCTGGACTCTAGCACTTTGAAAAAGTTGGCTTTAATTAAAAGAATATACATTTGCATTATATAAAGGGACCAGTTCGGTTGGCTAATTTGATGGTTTCCACCTAAATTGAAAATCTAACCGGTACCCACCAGTTCCAGAAAATTGAAATTGGAAACCGGACCGATACTTGCCGGTTCCATCCAAAATCAATCAGTTGGGTACAGTTTCGTCAAGTTTGGATGAATCATGATTTTTTTTTTTGCTCACCCCTACATTGTATAATATAGATTGGGCCAAAGAAGAGACATTAGTGGGTTGGCTGAATGTCATTGGCCCCAGCTGGTTGGCCTTAATCTTGATAATCCCAATGATTTAGAGGCCAAATTCAAGTTCGGACCGCACATCGGCCCTATTCAGATGAAACTCATAAGCGGACCTAGGTGTTATTCAATGCGAATGTTTTATTTCTAAGCATGAATTTGTCTGGTATCTAAATGGAGAGGAAGTGACAAATAATGCCAATGCAAAATTAGGCGAACCAAGGTTTTGTTTAGGGCTTAAATTCGTTCCTTATCAATGATTGACATATTGTTAAGCAAAAACCTTTTAGTGGCAATAGTGTGCTACGGGAAAAAGTCTCACATCGGGAATACGATGTAATATGATAAACCAATATATCGTAATTGGAAGTAGCTAATTGGGGTAAACGTTTAAGTAGAGCTAAGCAAGACGTTAGCATTTGAGTTCCATTTTTGTGATCTTCTCAAGTGGAAGTATTAGGCTTTTGTTGCACGTCCCAACCATTTTCATTTGACAGCTGATTCAAAAATAAAGTCTTATCTCGAGGAAAATTGTCCACAAGTCCTAAATTTATACGTGGCCAAAACGGGTTTGGAAAATTTTAAATTCGTTCGTATTGGCGGCAAAAGACTACATCAACCTAATTCTTCATAAAATGTCAAGAATCCTTTCGAATGTTGAAAAAGTTCAAGCGATTAAAGAACGAGAGATGTGATTTCATATCATGCCAAACTATATATTAAAGAATGAGGTCATGAAAGTACTTGGCTTTACTGTTAGAGACGCTAGCTTGATGTTGCCACAAAGGCGACCACACTTGATTGTCACTGCTGCCGGCTTGCCGGAGAGATGTCCCGACGCAGAGGAGAGGCAGTAGTTGTAAAAAAAAAAATCGATTATCCTAATATCTATTTTCTTAAGAAATCCTATATGGGTCTATCCCACCTTCTTCCCAGGATATTTTTATCCGTGCTATATTCTTTCCATATCTCCTTTTATCATATCCTAGACATCTACCAACACGGGATAGGATAAAAACATATCATATCCTGATTTTTATCTTGACGATTAAACATAGCCATAGGATTTTTGGATAATTATGCCCTATCTCTATGCTATTGTCACAAACGGCCTAATGGGCACCAGTAAATATGAAAAGTCCAGCGGACTTCATTATCGGAGTTCTCTTCTTAATATGTCCCTCTATTCAATTTTGAGTCACGACTGATCCAGACATGAAGTCTACCGTCAATATCACGGGTCAAACTTGCCTCGTCTTGGTAATTTTTCTCCCACGAGTGTTTTCTTGAAGGACATTGACAGCGTCCTCCCTTATTCCCTCTTTTCTTCTCTTGTGTCATTTAGTACAACGATATGAGAGCAGGGGTCGATATTATCTAAACACAAGCAAAAAACATTATTTTGAAACACTAGCCACGCATATTTGAAACAAAAATGGGAAGATTATACTTTTATGATTTGCTTATTTGGGGGAAAATTTTTATGGAGTTGCCTTGTATTGGCCCTTTCAAATTGCATTTTCCCACTATGAAGTGATCCACATATGATCTATTCAAACAAATTTGGGAAATTAACAAAAAAGTCTTATATCTATTGCAATTTTACCAATTCAATCCTAACCCTTTTTTTTTTTTTCAATTTAGTTCTAAACCTTTTGTAATTTTCCAATTTAGTCCATTTGACTAGCCGGCGCTGACGTGGCAATTTTAATAATTTTTAAATAATTTTCTGAATTTTAATTATTCTTTAGTAACTTTTTTCTATCTTTATTTTTTGGGTTAATACCACGAAAATTCCAAACTCCTACACACGTGACAAATTTACTATGAACTATTTTTTTACTACAAAAAACTTCAAACTGGTACACTTGTGACAAAATTACCCTAAACTAATATATTTGTGACAAATTTACCCTTCGTTAGTTTTCATTAAATTTAACGTCAAATTGCTAAGTTGGATGACACGTGACAGTTCACGAGTATACCGATTTTGGATTTTACGCTCTATTTATCATAGGTGTATCAATTTGAGATTTTTCATGATCTTAGCCCAATTTAACGAATGGTAAATTTATCACAGGTATAATATTTTAGGGTTTTTAATGATAAAAAAAATTAGTTTATGGTAAATTTGTCACAGATGTGCTAGTTTAAGATTTTTAATGGTAAAAAAAATAGTTTTTGAGTAAATTTGACACGGTCGGCCAGTTTGAAATCTTTTGCAGTCAAAAAAATAGTTTTGGGTAAATTTGTCATAAATATACCATTTTAGGGTTTTTCGTGGTATTAACCCTCATTTTTTTTAGGGTTTGGCTAGTAGCCGTGCTAGCCATTGCCAAGGGTCGATGAGGTCGTCGGCTCCCTAGGTGAGGGACCCTCACCTAGGGGGTCGAGAGGGCTATCGGCCAACCCATAAAAAAAAAAGACAGAAGAAAGTTATTAAAAATATGTTTTTAAAAAATTCAAAAATTATTAAAATATTCTTAAAAATTGCCACGTCAGCCTCGAAACGACTGGTCAAATGGACTGAAATGACACAATTACAAAGGATTTAGGACTTAATTTTTTAGAAAAAATATTTAGGATTGAATGACACAATTGCAATAGATTTAAAACTTTTTGACAATTATCTCAATAATTTTGGGTTGACAAAGAGGTGTAAGACCTGTTTTGACAAGTCTTATGATCGTCGATTCTCTCCATATTGAGTTCAGCTAAAACAATCTTATTAACCGATCAAATTCCATTATTTGTCTATTACAAATAGTTGACTATTTTTTGTGGCAAGCAGGTCGCAGCCGAGGCTATACTTTGTTCTCTCGGATCTTCTCTTTTTATGAACCAACTTGCGGATGGAGCCAAAGTTCCAGATGTGGATGTCACACTTTTCAAGAAATAAAGGTTGAACGATTTTCATGTGCACTGAGGGAGGCCACTCGGCAGATAATAAATAATTGCTGTCAACGTCCCTGCCACATGACACGATGCCTGAGAAAGACAGTACGAACCACGTGATAAGGCAATATTGACACATGACAATAGGACGCGCCTAACAATATTTCTAGAGCAAAAGTTGGTCCGATAATATAATTTCTAGAGTATAAATTTATTAAGTTATGTAACTTTATTTTTTTATTTTTAAAGTATTTTTTTTAATTTCAGAAGTAGTTTTGGAGATTTTAAGAAGTAAAAATTTTACTTCTCTCTAGAAATAGAAAAATCAACTTCTACTCAGACATAAAAGTAAATATATCAACTTCAGATCAAAAGTTAATTTTTTAAAGCAAAGTTGTTGCCGCGCGCGCCTTTGGCAATTCGAACTTCCCGAGCATACTACCATCACCCAACTGAGTCTTCAAAATATTCAGATCCTGAAAACAAATCCAGGAAAAAGATGGCCGCTAAGAACAGCAAAATCAGTTAATGGGGGCAAAAGAATTGTATGCAGCACGTGTTGAATAAGCACAAAATCAGAACGATTTCTTAGGTGCTCCAAAGAACCCTGAGAAGTTCAAGGTCTACGATGAAAATATTGGAATGAAACATATAGGGATGATTACGCTGAGAAAGAGACGGATACATTTAGTTAGCAATTTTCCCATGTCACTTTCCATGTGAGAGCTGCCTAGAAAATGGGGAAGTGACTATTTGGATTAGGCGCACAACCACAACAAATAGTAAAGGCGAGAAAGAGATACCGAGACATAAGATTATCCACATTTACCATTAAATTAGAATTACATTTAACAAAAGATCTCGCTATAATTAGCACTTTGCTTCTTCCGTCACCACTTTCAATCACAATTGAAAGAGCTATCTGACGATAGCTATTTATGGGTGCAAGCCCAAATTACCATCAAATGAAAAATGCTATTGAGGATTGAAGAAATAAGATGACTTGTTCATTGCATATACTTGTTTGTCCCACAAGGTACAAAATTTGTACATTGTCAACTTATTATTTCCATCTTCTTCAATAAAACATAATCCATTCCCTGGCGTGAAAACGCAAATTTCTGTTGCACGTTAAAATGTGCATTCATTAAACTAAGTAGATCGAACCGGTTATGCTCTTTTGTTTTGTGGTGGTGGGAGCTGTAAACATTTTGAATGATGTACCATGAAAAGTACATTTTGGGTCATACTTTTCAAGTGTTCCAAATTAAAAACGTGAGATTTCTAGAAGTGTGTGTCTCATTGGGGGTGATGAGTACTTTGGCAGGCACACTTATTGGCAAATGGACTGAGAACGTACGTCACCATTCACTATCAAATAATTTGACGCTAGAATCTAAACCTTGCGGATGCACGGGACCAATTCGATTTTTACTCATCCCCACCTTTTGTATTGGAATTCATTTCAAGAAGGGGAATAATTCACTCGCATATTACATGAATTTAAAAACCATAGAAACGTGAAACACCATTAGATTTTCAAACATCATTGAAAATAACAATCGTATATTGATATTTCGATTCATCGATGTTGAGATTAGTAAGTTTTAGCCAATCTTTCAAAAAAAGGGTTAAATTGCAATGAGCATGTCACAATTCGAATTCACTTGTATTTATCAATAACTATGTCAACTTATTCATTAAATTTTCTTTAATGATGACTTTTCTAACACAGTAA
>JAGVVM010020370.1:0-10646 GCA_019149425.1 Psidium friedrichsthalianum
TTGGCCTGAGACTGAGACGGAGTCGGATTAGTGAAATTAACCACAAAAATGAAATCTGGCAATGGACAATCGGATCAGTAGGATAAACACAATGAAGAAATGAAGTCAGTTCGGAAATGTCGACTGAAGGTCAGACAGCTGGTGCACGTCAGAAGCAAGACGTGAATAGAAAAATTACCGAAATGCCCCGGTAAATGCTCAGACCTTAGAATGAGACTAATTAGGATTTTTGAGAGTAGATTCGATAGACGACACCAACCCAGTCCAAAATTCGTTCGCGCTCGGACCGATCGGTGCATTTGGCACGCAAATCGAGCAAGTCAAATCGGATGTCACATCAAACAGATGTCACATCAATCAATCATCAAAAAATCATCGCGTCATGGCACAATTTCCAAGGTTGTCAATCAATCACATCAAGTTCACATCAAGGTCAAATTACCCCATTACCTAACCCCACTTACCTCATTATTTAATTTTGTTATAATCTCTCACATTCTCTCTCCTCACTCCCTCATTGTGTTCGGCCACCACCCCCTCTCCTCTCTCCCGAGTCCCTCTCTCCCTCATGGCTCCCTCACGTCCGTCGGCCGCCCGTGAGCACCGTCCGCCGCCGACCAGCCATCGTCCGCCCTCCCTCCGGCCTCCTCGCGTCGTGGTAAGCTCCCTCGGCCCTTTTGCCTCCTCATTTCCGTGGCTTGAAGGCCACCCTTGAACCGTGACCCAACCTCACTCTCTCCTCCCCTCTCGGTTTCGCTCAGCCCGTAAGCGCCGTCCGTCCGCCCGCCCGTTGAGCCGCCTTCGCCGTCGCCGTCACCACCATCCCGCTCCGTCGGCTACCGCCCATCACGGTAAGCCCTCATCCCATCTTGCCGTGGCATTTGGCCCTTGAATGAACCCCGAACTCACCTCACTCTCTCTCTCTCTCTCGGCCTTCCTTAGCCGCCGTGAACGCCGGCCGCCGTCCGCCCGTCCCATCACCATCCGACCGTCGCGCCTCCCCCTCGGCCACACCGGTAAGCCAACCTCTAATCTTGACTTAGGCTAGTGTTATGCTTGTGTGATTGGTTGGTTTAATTGCTAAGTAAGGTAATTAGTGAGTGTTTTGTGGATTTAAGCCTAATGGGTTTTAGTGCAATTGTGTGGTGATGGGCGGCCGTGTGGGCCATTTGGAGAGAGAGATTGGGTCTTGAAAACTTAAATCTAATGGGCTGAAATTTGTGTAATAAGCGTGTGGACTAATGGGCCTAAGGTTTATAATGGGCTTGGGATTCTAATTTAAGCTATTCGGCCTAAATAAAACTAATTGGACCATTTTGTAATGGTGGGCCTATTTGACGAAAATGAATATTAATGGGCCCATCTTATATATTTCAAATGTTAATTTATGAAGCCCACAAATGTACATGGGCCTAAAATGACTAATTGGGCCTAAAATGGGCTAAATGGCTTAATTGGTTAACTCTTAAAAATGGGCTTGGGCCCTACACGAAATTAATTCTAATTGGGCCTTAATTTCATAATGGGCTTAAGATTTATATAATGGGCCAACTTTAGTTAATGGGCCTTAGAATCTAATTGGGCCTTACTTGTCTTAATAAGCCCAACTTAATCTAATGGGCCTAACCCGTTTCATTAGACCTTGAACCTTAATGGGCCCGACTTGGCTATTGGACTTTGAACTCTATAATGGGCCGACTTACCTTAATGAACTTAATTACCTTTGAGGGCCTTGGGCCTTGGATCGGGCTTTAGGCCCAATTGAACTTGAATCCTCTAATTGGGCCCCGAACCAACTTAGCCTAATTCATTTACACCCGAAGGATTGTTTAACTATAAAATCACTAGTCGTGGGTTTTTAACTCCCAGGGGACTAACATGGGTGTTTGGGCTTAGGCCGAGCTGTCGAATCCGCGAAGATGAGAGTCCAACTGTTATGGGTCTGACCCGAGGATCAACGAGTGATATCCTATCATGTCTGTCTGACTGAGAAATTGTGCGTGGGCCCTTGGATTCTCTTATGGCTTGACTTGTTGTGCACAGTGAGGGTGTGGTGGTTGCTTGATGCGTTCTATACTTGTGCATTATGCCATATCATGCATGCTCTATGTTTGATTTGCTGATTGCAATCCCGTGGCCCCGCATACATTGAGAGCATGGCATGAGTCACCGGAGCTGTGACGCGAGAATGTGCCCAGAGGGGAAGTGGAGAGAAAAGGAGACTAATGTAAGGCGTTTGAGACGCATTGTGGTAATTGCCGTATGGCACTGTTGGGTGAGCCCTGATGGGATTTGGAGCGACAGATGGGCATGGTCTATTGGGACCCGTTATGGCCGATTGAGGCCTGAGCATGATCCATTGGGATCCGATATGGCCGGTTGAGGCCTGTAACATTGCATATGGCATCTGATTGTCATCTCTTGTGCCCGTCTGTATGATATGAACTGTGTTGTGATAATTTGTACGCGTGTTAGCCATGTTGGGGGTCTGGTGCCGCGAGGACTGAGAGTGTCTGAACCCTGGACCGTGAACCTAGTCCATTGGATAGGACCGACCCTACTAGTATACGTTATCCTACGTTAGGATTAGTGGTGAGCTTGCTGAGTTTCGACTCACGGGCGGTGGTTGCCCTTCTTTTACAGATCCAGGTCACCCATGATGGCTGCAACGCCGATGCTTTTTGGACTGCCAGTGCAGATGGACACCGAGATTACCCTCCATTTTGATATGCACGCCACTCTGTGGCATAGGCATGTGACCACCGTGTTGGTAGATCAGGGTGGACCTATCTTGTACCCCATAGATACGAGGCCTGGTTTAGAGAGGGCCTGTATGGCTTCGAGGGACCTCAAAGAGACTCCCCGATCCCCATGGAGGGACGACCGATCTTGCTACAGCCAGCAGAGTATGGTGGCGAGGTGATCGACCCCGACCCACTACAGGAGATGCCGTCCCCAGGACGATCCGAGATTGATGGTCACGAGGAGGGCGATGCCATGGATACAGACGATGAGGATCCGGAGGAGGAACCAGAGGAGGACCCCGAGGAGGATCCTGAGGAGGAGTTCGAGATGGATTGAGTTCTGCCGTACTGGTCTAGTCTTTTTGAGAGAGCGTAGATAGCTTGACCAAAGCGAGGTTTTCTTTTGGGGTCTGTACCTAACGCTCTTGTATATGTGACTATGATGTGTTTTACCTTTGTAAAAGTGTTCTTGTCTTTCATGCTACCCTGTACCTTGTGCATGTATGTATGTATAGAAGGCACGCTTCCGCAGGTTTTAGATTGTTGTCGTTTCGCGCTAGCGTCGTTTGGCCGCGATGAGCATCCTGGGCCGTCGCTACTCGTAGGCCAGGCGCACGCAGGGATTCGTCGACGTTACGAACAGGGGCGTCGCGTGCTCGATTGGGATCCGGGGCGTGACAAGCAGATCCTGGTCATATACTCGATCATGAAGTCATTGAAATGGATGACCGCGTCTCCTACGTGGAAAGGCTAGTAAGGATGAAGATCGTAAGGAGCAAGTACTCAGGAACAAGACGATTCCACCGGTCAAAGTCATCTGGGAGCACCATGGAACCGAAGGAGCCACTTGGGAAAGTGAAGACGAGATGAAGAAGAAATACCCTTATCTATTCGAATGACTAATTGTAATCTCTATTCTGAAGTAAGGACTGGTAGACTGTAAATTTCGAGGACGAAATTTTTATAAGAGGGGAAGAATTGTGACAGTCTGAAAATTCGACCCATTTGTCAGAATTCTAAATGAATGGAAACACTTCATTAATACGCTCTAGTCGACGCTCACTCAGGATTAGCTACCCTGAGCTGACCAACGAAGGGGAAAGGCTATCCGGAATTTTTCCCAATCAGCCGCCCGTTGGCTTGAGACTGAGACAGGGTCGGTATTTAATGAAATTGACCACAAAATGAAATCCGACATTGGACAATTGAATTAGTAAGGTAAACACAATGAAGAAATGAAGTCGGTGTCAGAATTGTCGACTGAAGGTCAGACAGCCGGTGCACGTCGAGAAGCAAGACGTGATTTGGAAAATTACCGAAATGCCCTCGGTAAATGCTCAATCCTTAGAATGAGACCAATTAGGATTTTTGAGAATAGAATCGATAGACCGACACCAAATCCTGTCCAAAATTCGTTCGCGCTCGGAACCCGATCGGTGCATCTGGCACGCGAATCGAGGCAAGTCAAATCAGATGTCACATCAATCGGAGGTCACATCAATCAATCAATCACATCATGGCACAAGTTCCAAGGCAATCAATCAAGGTGTCATTCACATCACATCCATCCTACTATTCTGCCTAATCCCACTTATCCATTTATTTGAATTTTACTCAAAATAATGTTATAATCTTTCTCTCTCTCTCCCTCTACTCAATTCGGTCAAACTCTCTCTCTCCTCTCCCGAAATCCTCTCTCCCTCTCGGCCTCTTGCTCGCCCGCCCGTCGCCGCCGTGAGCCGCCGCTTGTCCGCCGTCGTTGAGGCCTATCCGCGACGAGCCGCCACCATCGTCACGCCGTGCCGTCCACCTCGTCGTCGTCCGCCGCCGTCGTTCGGCCACCACCGACGCCGCCAACCCTCCTCTCCTCTTGGTAAGTTCTCTTACCCTTGTCTCCTCATTCCGTGGCCATGAAGGCCACTTGAACCCCAAAACCGGCCTGATCTCTCTCCTCTCCCTCTCGCGACTTCATCCGCCGTGTAGAACGCCGGCCACCGACACGCCCCATTTCGCCGTCCAGCCGCCACCGTCCGCCCACCGGTAAGCTTCACTCACTAATCTTGACCTAGGCTAGTTGTATGCAAACTGTGGATTGTGGTTTAGTTGCTAAACAAGTTGATTAGTGGGTGAAATGTGTAATTAGGCCTAATGAGCTTTAATCTAATGGTGATTATGTTATGGGCCGTGCGTGTAGGGCTTGGGAAGTAACTAATTGGGCCTTGAAACTATGCTAATGGGCTGGAAATAGTGATGTGGGCGTGTAATGTATTGGGTCAAAGGATTGTATTGGGCCTCGGGATTAAATTCCAAGCGAATTGGGCCTACATGAACCTAATTGGACCCAACTTGCAATGGTGGGCCTATATGGGCGAAAATTGAAAGTGGATGGGCCCAATTCATGATCTTGCACCTAAATTTATGAGGCCCACTAATATATATGGGCCTAGGATGACTAAATGGGCCTAAAATGGACAAATTGGGCTTAATTAACTAACCTTTGAAAATGGGCTTGGGCCCTACACGAAAATTTAATAATAATGGGCCTTAATTACTTAATGGACTTAAGAATTAATTAATGGGCCTAAGATTGGTTATTGGGCCTTAGATTCTAATTGGGCCCAACTAAATTTAATGAGCCCAACTAGGCTTAATGGGCCTAACCCACTAAATTAGACCTTGAACCTTAAGGGGCCGACTTGGCTATTGGACTTTAAACTATGATGGGCCGACTTACATTAATGGACTTACTTACCCTTATGGGCCTTGGGCCTTGGTTCGGGCTTTAGGCCCATTTGAATTGAATCCCATAATTGGGCCTTAAACCCAACTGAGCCTAACTCAACTGCACCGAGGGTTTAATAAAACACTGAAGCATTAGTCGTGGGATTCTGACTCCCAGAGGACTAACCTGAGTGAATGGGCTTAGGCCAAGACATCGAATCCGCTAAGATGAGAGTCCAATTGTTATGGGTCTGACCCGAGAATTAATAAGTGATATTCTATCGAACCCGTCTGGCTAAGGAATTGTGCGTGGGCCCTTTGAATCTCATATGGCCTGACTCGTTGAGCACGTGAATGTTTGATGGTTGCTTGATGTGTTCAGTACTTGTGCATATATGTCATTTCATGCATGCTCTATGTCTGATTTGCTGATTGCAATCATGTGGCCCCGCATACATTGAGAGCATGGCATGAGTCACCCGAGATGTGACATGAGAATGTGCCCAGAGGGGAACTGGAGAGAAAAGGGAGGCCAACGTAAGGCGTTCGAGACGCAGTGTGGTATTTGCCGAATGGCTGAGAATGGGCCCTGATGGGAATTGGAGTGATAGACAGGCATGTTCCACTGGAAACCGACATGGCCGACTGAGGCCTGTTTCATTGCATATGGCATTGTGATTGACTGCTGTTATTGCCTGTCTATATCTTGTGAATTGCATCGATGTGTCTTGCCTGTCTACTTTCGTGTTGAGGGTTTTGGTACCGAAGTAACTGAGAGTGACTGAGCCCGGGACTGTGAACCTAGTCCACTAGATAGGACCGACCCCGCTAGTATACGCTATCCTACGTTAGGATTAGTGGTGAGCTTGCTGAGTTTCGACTCACGGGCGGTGGTTGCCCTTCTTTTACAGATCCAGGTCACCCGTGATGGCTGCACCGCCGATGCTTTTTGGACTGCCAGTACAGATGGATACTGAGATTACCCTCCATTTTGATATGCACGCCACTCTGTGGCATAGGCATGTGACTACTGTGTTGTAGATCAGGGTGGACCTTATCTTGTACCCCATAGATACGAGGCCTGGTTTAGAGAGGGCCTGTATGGCTTTGAGGGACCTCAGAGAGACTCCCGATTCCCATGGAGGACGACCCGATTTGTTGCAGCCAGCCGAGTATGGTGGCGAGGTGATCAACCCCGACCCCCTGCAGAGTTGCCATCCCCAGGCCGTTCTGAGATCGATGGTCACGAGGAGGTGACGCCATGGACACAGACGAGGAGGATCCAGAGGAGGACCCAGAGGAGGACCCCGAGGAGGATCTTGAGGAGGAGCTGGAGGTGGACTGAGTCCTGCTGTTACTGGTCTAGATTTTGAGAGCGTAGATAGCTTGACCATAGTGAGGTTTTCTTTTGGGGTCTGTATTGAACGCTTATATATATTATATGATGTTGCTTTCCTTTTGTAAAAGTGTTCTTGTCTTTCATACTACCCTGTATCTTGTGCATGTATGTATGTATAGAAGGCACGCTTCCGCAGGTTATCGATTGTTGTCGTTGCGCTAGCGTCGTCTGGCCGCGATGTCCGTCCTGGGCCGTCGCTACTCGTAGGCCAGCGTACGCAGGGATTCGTTGATGTGTATGAACAGGGGTGTCGCGGGCTCGATTGGGGTTCAGGGCGTGACAAGGGATGTCGCGGGCTCGATGGTGTTCGGGGCGTGACATCACCGTTCGAAGTGGTATCAGAGCAAGGTCAGCTCGATACGAGACCGTTCGAGGATTTGGAGTGATAAGGCTGATGAATTTTGGGGTAGTCAGATAGAAAGACCCTAGACCTAGGAATTAGGAAGGGTAAAATGCTTGAATTGTTTGGCGCATGTGCTTGCAGAGTTAGAGGATTAGTCTAGTATGACTATCGATTATCATGTTGGAACTAACCTGCAGATGCGTCAGGACCTGAGGTAAGGTTCTAAAGCATAGCCCATGAGTAGGGTGCTTGAGTGCTGTTTGCTGATGATTAGCTGTCAATTATCGATGCTTGTGGTTGTATGCCTAGTCGGCTGTTGCGCGCTGCTTGACCATCATGCATTGCACGATTTCTACATCAGAAACAAAATGGTTGAAAAAGAATCGGTTAAAAAGGAAAGCTTGAGGATTGAAAAGTGCATGCATCATATTTTATTGGGCTGGGTAACCGTCAGCCTGGTATGGGACAGGTCTGACGGGACGTCTAAAAACTGTGATGAAGCGTGGTATGGGACACGTGGAAGGGATTCTCTCTGGCTTTGGGTAACTTAGGACAACTGTTCGCACCAAGAAATGAGGAGGGCGGGGAGTGGTCGCCGGGGCAGAGACCCGATCAAGGAGCGGCTCCCGACAGGCTTCTAGTTGAGGTGGCGAACAGAGTGGCCTGAGTTGTGGGCATCGTTAGGGTGAGTCTAGGTGTCTCCTGAGTCCAATTGCATTAAAAGCTGCAGCGAACTTTACATGCATATTCATGTCAGCAGACGCGACAGTAGGCGAAAGCTTGATTGTTAGTCATAGGATTTCAAATTCCTGAATGGAATTTTATTTGGTTTAGGTGTGAAAAGGACTAGTAAAATGAGCAATAGGGGCAGAAGACCCAGTGCTGGTGCGTCGAGTTCAAGGCTCCTGCGCCTGAAGGAGACCCAAGGATAGAGGAAATGATGAGGGTGCGACTGAGGTTAGCAATCTGATGGGTAGGCAAGCCGCTGAGAGAGCTGCCACTGTTACCCAAGCAGCTGAGGCCGCCTTGGCCGCTGCAAATGGAGCCCATGGGGGCAATGGGCATGGAAATGGAGGACGTCAGACCTATCATATCGTGGAGCAGTTCCTGAAGCTGCAACCGCCCAAGTTCGATGGCACTGGAGGACCCAAAGTAGCTGCCTCGTGGATCGAACAGCTAGAGAAAGCATTCACCGTGCTTTGGTGCACGGACGAGGAGAAGGTCTCATTAGCGACCTACCAACTCCAGAAACACTGCTGATGATGGTGGAAGGCCACCAGAGGACGAGTCTTCCTGACGATATGAGGCCAAACTGGGCTGCTTTCTGTGCAGCATTTAATGGAAAGTACTTCTCCGAGGCAGCCCAGGAGAGGAAAATGGAAGAGTTCATTAGACGTCGCCAAGGGTCGATGACTGTGGACCAATACGAGGGCGAGTTTGCCAGACTATCCAAGTTCGCTCGAAGGTTGATTGAGGACCCATGGGACAAAGCCAGGAGATTCAGAGAAGGTCTGAGGCCCGAGCTGAAAAGTATGATGATCGCCACCGGACTAAGAGATTATAATGAGATCTATGAACGAGCTCTGGCGATAGAGCGAGACCTGCAGAAAAGGCTGCCGCATCTGGATCGCGGTTTATGCCAGGGAGGAACTTCAGAGATTTCGGCAAGGGCCGATGAAGGACACCCGCAGGTTCGTCCCACCTGCGAGGAGAACTTGGGAAAGCCATCACACCCCGGGAATCAAAACTGCCGTGAGTGTGGCAGAAGGCATGGGAACAGCCCTTGCCGAAGAAGACTGGGGGATGCTTCAAATGTGGTCAGTTGGGCACATTCAGAGGAACTGCCCGAAGAATGGTCCAAGACCCCCGTTCCAACCGCAGCAGCAGCCGCAGATGGGCAATGCTCCGCAAGGAATTCTGAACCGTCCACCTGCTCAGGGACGAGTCTATGCTGTGGCGCGCAAGGATGCTGAGAATGCGCCAGGGTGATCACAGGTACCATTTCTCTCTGTGGTCACACCGCTTATGCTTTATTCGATCCGGTGCATCCCATTCGTTCATATCTGCACGTTTTGCTGCGTTGGCGGAATAGAAACTAGACCGTTGGATGTTAAGTTGCATGTGCCCACCCGTTGAAGGATAGAGTAATTGTTGTGTTTAGGATGTGAGGGGTGTGAGATAGCTTTGGGAGATAGAATGAGAAGATTGACTTAGCTGTCCTGCCCATGTATGATTTCGATGTAATCGTCGGCATGGATTGGTTGGTTAGGCATGGAGCAGTTATCGACTGCAGTAGAAGTATAATAAGGCTGAACCCAGTAGATAGGCCTGAGTATGAGTTTTAAGGGAAACCGAGTGGAAACCTCCATTCCTTGGATTTCAGCCCTAGAAGCGACCAAGCTAATGGACCAAGGTTGTCTAAGGTTCTTAGCATCAGTGAGGGATTCGTCTGTCCCCGAAGTGAAGTTGGAGGGAGGTGCCTATAGTGAGAGAATACCCTGATGTATTCCCGCAGGAGTTGCCTGGCTTGCCTGTCACGCCCCGAACCCATTCGGTCACGCGCACCCCTGTTCGTACCACTTCGAACGAATCCCTGCGTGCGCCTGGCCTACGAGTAGCGACGGCCCAGGATGCTCATCGCGGCCAAGCGACGCTAGCGCGAAACGACACAATCTAAAACCTGCGGAAGCGTACCTTCTACACATGCATACATACGTAAGATTGTAGGGTAGCGAGAAAGGACAAGAACACTCTTACAAAAGATAATACACATCATATATATATATATAGAGCGTTAGATACAGACTCCCAAAAGAAAACCTCGCTATGTGTCAAGCTATCTACGCTCTCTCCAAAAAGACTAGACCAGAACAGCCAGAACTCATTCATCTCGAACCCTCCTCTAGGATCCTCTCGGGGTCACCTCTGGGCCCTCCTCTGGATCCTCCTCGTCTGTATCCATGGCATCGCCCTCCTCGTGACCATCAATCTCGGATCGTCCTGGGGACGGCACTCCTGTAGTGGGTCGGGGTCGATCACCTCGCCACCATACTCTGCTGGCTGCAGCAAGATCGGGTCGTCCTTACATGGGGATCTGGGAGTCTCTCTGAGGGTCCCTCGAAGCCATACAGGCCTCTCTAAAACCAGGCCTCGTATCTATGGGGTACAAGATAAGGTCCACCCTGATCTACTAACACGGTGGTCACATGCCTATGCCACAAGTGGCGTGCATATCAAAATGGAGGGTAATCTCGGTGTCCATCTGCACTGGCAGTCCAAAAGCATCGGCGGTGCAGCCATCATGGGTGACCTGGATCTGTAAAAGAAGGGCAACCACCGCCCGTGAGTCGAAACTCAATAAGCCACACTAATCCTAACGTAGGATAGCGTATACTAGTAGGGTCGGTCCTATCCCATGGACTAGGTTCACGGTCCAGGT
>JAGVVM010020371.1:0-13417 GCA_019149425.1 Psidium friedrichsthalianum
CCAATTAGGATTTTTGAGAATAGAATCGATGACCGACCCAATCCTGTCCAAAATTCGTTCGCGCTCGGGGACCCCGATCGGTGCATCTGGCACTCGAATCGAGGCAAGTCCAAATCAGATGTCACATCAATCGAGGCACATCAATCATCAATCACATCAGCACAAGTTTCCAATGCATCATCAAGTCAATCAAGGTGTCATTCACATCTCCATCCTACTATTCTACCTAATCCACTTATCCTTTAATTTGAATTTTACTCAAAAATAATGTTTATGTAATCTTTCTCCTCTCTCTCTCTCCTCTACTCAATTTCGGTCAACTCTCTCCTCTCCTCTCCCGAAATCCTCTCTCCCTCTCGGCCTCTTGCTTCGCCCCGCCGTCGCCGCCGTGAGCCGCCGCCCGCCGCCGTCGTTGAGGCCTATCCGCGACGAGCCGCCACCATCGGCACGGTAAGTCTTTTCCGTGTCCACTCGGTCTCTCCATATAACCCGTAGCCTTGACGACTCCGACCTCACTCTCTTCTCTTCTTCCTCTCGGTTCCGCCCGTGCCGTCCACGGCTCGTCGTCGTACCGCCGCCCGTCGTTTCGGCCAACCACCGACGCCGCCCAACCCTCCTCTCCTCTTGGTAAGTTCTTCTTACCCTTTGTCTCCGTCATTCGTGGCCATGAAGGCCACTTGAACCCCCAAAACCGTCACTGCTCTCTCTCCTCTCCCTCTCGGCTTCATCCGCCGTGTAGTAACGCCGGCCACCGACAGGCCCCTTTTCCGCCGTCCAGCGCACGCCACCCTCAACCGTCCGCGGCCCACCTGTATCACTTCACTCACTAATCTTGACTAGGGCTAGTTGTATGCAATGTGGATTGTTGGTTTAGTTGCTAAACAAGTTGATTAGTGGTGAAATGTGTAATTATGGCCTAATGAGCTTTTATCTAATGGTGATTATGTTATGGGGCCGTCGTGTAGGGCTTGGTGAGTAACTAATTGGGCCTTGAAACTATGCTATGGGCTGGAAATAGTGATGTGGGCGTGTAATGTATTGGGTCAAAGGATTGTATTGGGCCTCGGGATTAAATTCCAAGCGAATTGGGCCTACATGAACTAATTGGACCAACTTGCAATGGTGGGCCTATATGGGACGACAATTTGAAGTGGATGGGCCCAATTCATGATCTTGCCACTAAATTTATGATGCCCACTAATATATATGGGCCTAGGATGACTAAATGGGCCTAAAATGGACAAATTGGCTTAATTAACTACCTTTGAAAATGGGCTTGGGCCCTACACGAAAATTTAATAATAATGGGCCTTAATTACTTAATGGACTTAAGAATTAATTAATGGGCCTAAGATTGGTTATTGGGCCTTAGATTCTAATTGGGCCCAACTAAATTTAATGAGCCCAACTAGGCTTCAATGGGCCTACCCACTAAATTAGACCTTGAACCTTAAGGGCCCGACTTGGCTATTGGACTTTAAACTATGATGGGCCGACTTACATTAATGGACTTACTTACCCTTATGGGCCTTGGGCCTGGTTCGGGCTTTAGGCCCATTGAATTGAATCCCATAATTGGGCCTTAAACCCAACTGAGCCTAACTCAACTGCACCGAGGGTTTAATAAAACACTGAAGCATTAGTCGTGGGATTCTGACTCCCAGAGGACTAACCTGAGTGAATGGGCTTAGGCCAAGACATCGAATCCGCTAAGATGAGAGTCCAATTGTTATGGGTCTGACCCGAGAATTATAAGTGATATTCTATCGAACCCGTCTGGCTAAGGAATTGTGCGTGGGCCCTTTGAATCTCATATGGCCTGACTCGTTGAGTACGTGAATATTTGATGGTTGCTTGATGTGTTCAGTACTTGTGCATATATGTCATTTCATGCATGCTCTATGTCTGATTTGCTGATTGCAATCATGTGGCCCCGCATACATTGAGAGCATGGCATGAGTCACCCGAGATGTGACATGAGAATGTGCCCAGAGGGGAACTGGAGAGAAAAGGGAGGCCAACGTAAGGCGTTCGAGACGCAGTGTGGTATTTGCCGAATGGCTGAGAATGGGCCCTGATGGGAATTAGAGTGATAGACAGGCATGTTCCACTGGAAACCGACATGGCCGACTGAGGCCTGTTTCATTCGCATATGGCATTGTGATTGACTGCTGTTATTGCCTGTCTATATCTTGTGAATTGCATCGATGTGTCTTGCCTGTCTACTTTCGTGTTGAGGGTTTTGGTACCGAAGTAACTGAGAGTGACTGAGCCCTGGACTGTGAACCTAGTCCACTAGATAGGACCGACCCCGCTAGTATACGCTATCCTACGTTAGGATTAGTGGTGAGCTTGCTGAGTTTCGACTCACGGGCGGTGGTTGCCCTTCTTTTACAGATCCAGGTCACCCGTGATGGCTGCACCGCCGATGCTTTTTGGACTGCCAGTACAGATGGATACTGAGATTACCCTCCATTTTGATATGCACGCCACTCTGTGGCATAGGCATGTGACTACTGTGTTAGTAGATCAGGGTGGACCTTATCTTGTACCCCATAGATACGAGGCCTGGTTTAGAGAGGGCCTGTATGGCTTTGAGGGACCTCAGAGAGACTCCCCGATTCCCATGGAGGACGACCCGATCTTGTTGCAGCCAGCCGAGTATGGTGGCGAGGTGATCAACCCCGACCCCCTGCAGGAGTTGCCATCCCCAGGCCGTTCTGAGATCGATGGTCACGAGGAGGGTGACGCCATGGACATAGACGAGGAGGATCCAGAGGAGGACCTAGAGGAGGACCCCGAGGAGGATCCTGAGGAGGAGCTCGAGGTGGATTGAGTCCTGCTGTTACTGGTCTAGATTTTGAGAGCGTAGATAGCTTGACCATAGTGAGTTTTTCTTTTGGGGTCTGTATTGAACGCTCTATATATATATATATGATGTTGCTTCCTTTTGTAAAAGTGTTCTTGTCTTTCATACTACCCTGTATCTTGTGCATGTATGTATGTATAGAAGGCACGCTTCCGCAGGTTATCGATTGTTGTCGTTGCGCTAGCGTCGTCTGGCCGCGATGTCCGTCCTGGGCCGTCGCTACTCGTAGGCCAGGCGTACGCAGGGATTCGTTGATGTGTATGAACAGGGGTGTCGCGTGCTCGATTGGGGTTCGGGGCGTGACAAGGGATGTCGCGGGCTCGAGGGCGTGACCACCGTTCGAGTGGTATCAGAGCAAGGTCAGCTCGATACGAGACCGTTGATTTGGATAAGGCTGATGAATTTTGGGGTAGTCAGATAGAAGACCCTAGACCTAGGAATTAGGAAGGGTAAAATGCTTGATTTGATTGGCGCATGTGCTTGCAGAGTTAGAGGATTAGTCCAGTATGACTATCGATTATCATGTCTGGAACTAACCTGCAGATGCGTCAGGACCTGAGGTAAGGTTCTAAAGCATAGCCCCATGAGTAGGGTGCTTGAGTGCTGTTTGCTGATTGATTAGCTGTCAAATTATCGATGCTTGTGGTTGTATGCCTAGTCGGCTGTTGCGCGCTGCTTGACCATCATGCATTGCACGATTTCTACATCAGAAACAAAATGGTTTGAAAAAGAATCGGTTTAAAAAGGAAGCTTTGAGGATTTGAAAAGTGCATGCATCATATTTTATTGGGCTGGGTAACCGTCAGCCTGGTATGGGACAGGTCTGACGGGACGTCTAAAAACTGTGATGAAGCGTGGTATGGGACACGTGGAACGGGATTCTCTCTGGCTTTGGGTAACTTAGGACAACTGTTCGCACCAAGAAATGAGGAGGGCGGGGAGTGGTCGCCGGGGCAGAGACCCGATCAAGGAGCGGCTCCCGACAGGCTTCTAGTTGAGGTGGCGAACAGAGTGGCCTGAGTTGGGCATCGTCAGGGTTGAGTCTAGGTGTCTTCCGAGTCCAATTGCATTAAAAGCTGCAGCGAACTTTACATGCATATTCATGTCAGCAGACGCGACAGCAGGCGAAAGCTTGATTGTTAGTCATAGGATTTCAATTCCTGAATGGAATTTTATTTGGTTTAGGTGTGAAAAAGGACTAGTAAAATGAGCAATAGGGGCAGAAGACCCAGTGCTGGTGCGTCGAGTTCAAGGGCTCCTGCGCCTGAAGGAGACCCAAGGATAGAGGAAATGATGAGGGTGCTGACTGAGGTTAGCAATCTGATGGGTAGGCAAGCCGCTGAGAGAGCTGCCACTGTTACCCAAGCAGCTGAGGCCGCCTTGGCCGCTGCAAATGGAGCCCATGGGGGCAATGGGCATGGAAATGGAGGACGTCAGACCCATCATATCGTGGAGCAGTTCCTGAAGCTGCAACCGCCCAAGTTCGATGGCACTGGAGGACCCGAAGTAGCTGCCTCGTGGATCGAACAGCTAGAGAAAGCATTCACCGTGCTTGGGTGCACGGACGAGGAGAAGGTCTCATTGGCGACCTACCAACTCCAGAACACTGCTGATGATTGGTGGAAGGCCACCAGAGGACGAGTCTTTCCTGACGATATGAGGCCAACCTGGGCTGCTTTCTGTGCAGCATTTAATGGAAAGTACTTCTCCGAGGCAGCCCAGGAGAGGAAAATGGAAGAGTTCATTAGACTTCGCCAAGGGTCGATGACTGTGGACCAATACGAGGGCGAGTTTGCCAGACTATCCAAGTTCGCTCGAAGGTTGATTGAGGACCCATGGGACAAAGCCAGGAGATTCAGAGAAGGTCTGAGGCCCGAGCTGAAAAGTATGATGATCGCCACCGGACTAAGAGACTATAATGAGATCTATGAACGAGCTCTGGCGATAGAGCGAGACCTGCAGGAAAAGGCTGCCGCATCTGGATCGCGGTTTATGCCAGGGAGGAACTTCAGAGATTTCGGCAAGGGGCCGATGAAGGACACCCGCAGGTTCGTCCCACCTGCGAGGAGAACTTTGGGAAAGCCATCACACCCCGGGAATCAAAACTGCCGTGAGTGTGGCAGAAGGCATGGGAACAGCCCTTGCCCGAAGAAGACTGGGGGATGCTTCAAATGTGGTCAGTTGGGGCATATTCAGAGGAACTGCCCGAAGAATGGTCCAAGACCCCCGTTCCAACCGCAGCAGCAGCCGCAGATGGGCAATGCTCCGCAAGGAATTCTGAACCGTCCACCTGCTCAGGGACGAGTCTATGCTGTGGCGCGCAAGGATGCTGAGAATGCGCCAGGGGTGATCACAAGTACCATTTCTCTCTGTGGTCACACCGCTTATGCTTTATTCGATCCTGGTGCATCCCATTCGTTCATATCTGCACGTTTTGCTACGTTGGCTGGAATAGAAACTAGACCGTTGGATGTTATGTTGCATGTGGCCACCCCGTTGAAGGATAGAGTAATTGTTGTGTTAGGATGTGAGGGGTGTGAGATAGCTTTGGGAGATAGAATTGAGAAGATTGACTTAACTGTCCTGCCCATGTATGATTTCGATGTAATCGTCGGCATGGATTGGTTGGTTAGGCATGGAGCAGTTATCGACTGCAGTAGAAGTATAATAAGGCTGAACCCAGTAGATAGGCCTGAGTATGAGTTTAAGGGAAACCGAGGTGGAACCTCCATTCCTTGGATTTCAGCCCTAGAAGCGACCAAGCTAATGGACCAAGGTTGTCTAGGGTTCTTAGCATCAGTGAGGGATTCGTCTGTCCCCGAAGTGAAGTTGGAAGAGGTGCCTATAGTGAGAGAATACCCTGATGTATTCCCGCAGGAGTTGCCTGGATTGCCACCAGAGCGGGAGGTTGAGTTTGTAATTGAGTTAGCACCTGGAACTGAGCCGATCTCTAAAGCACCGTATAGGATGTCGTTGTCTGAGCTGAAGGAGCTGAAGGTGCAGATGCAAGAGCTGCTGGATAAAGGATTTATCCGCCCCAGTGCTTCGCCATGGGGAGCTCCGGTGCTATTTGTTAAGAGAAGGATGGCTCGTTGAGGCTGTGTATTGACTACAGACAACTGAACCAAGTGACGATCAAGAACAAATATCCTTTGCCAAGGATTGATGATCTATTTGATCAGCTAGAAGGAGCATGTGTGTTCTCTAAGATAGACCTAAGGACAGGCTATCACCAGCTAAGGATCAAGAAGGGGGATACCCCGAAGACTGCCTTTAGGACGAGATATGGGCATTACGAGTTCACCGTTGTGACAGTCTGAAAATTCGACCCATTTGTCGAAATTTCTAAACGAATGGAAATGCTTCGTTAATACACTCTGGTCGACGCTCACTCAGGATTAGGCTACCCTGGGATGACCAGACCGAAGGGGAAAGGCTATCTGGGAATTTTTCCCAATCAGCCGCCCGTTGGTCTGGGACTGAGGCAGAGTCGGTATTTAATGAATTGACCACAAAATGAAATTCGACGATGGGCAATCGAATTAGTAAGATAAACACAAAGAAGAAATGGATTCAGTTTTAGAAATGTCGTCTGAAGGTCAGACAGCCGGTGCACGTCGAGAAGCAAGACGTGAATGGAAAAATTACCGAAATGCCCCCCGGTAAATGCTCAGTCCTTAGAATGAGACCAATTAGGTTTTTGAGAGTAGATTCGATAGACCGACACCAAATCCAGTTCAAAATTCGTTCGCGCTCGGGACCCGATCGGTGCATTTGGCACGCAAATCAAGGCAAGTTAAATCAGATGTCACATCAATCGGATGTCACATCAATCAATCAATCACATCATGGCACAAGTTCCAAGGCAATCCATCATGTCCATCAAGTGTCATTCAATCAAGTACAATGTCAATCCATTACACTATTCTACCAAACCCCATTATAACCATTTTTATTTGAATTTAATCCTTATAATCTCTCATCCTCACTCTCTCTCTTCCTCATTTGTTCGGCTACTCCCTCACTCTCCTCTCACCCGACGTCTCCCTCTCTCTCTCGGCCTCTTCCTCGTCCGCCCGTCGTCCGCCGTGAGCCGCCGCCGTCCGCCACCGTTTCTCGTCGCCATCATTCCGCCTCACCTCGTAAGTCCCTAACCTCTCCTCCTCTTCGTTTCCGTGGCCCAAGGAGCCACCATGAAGCCGTCCCCGACCCCTTCTCTCTCTCGATTTTCAGCCGCGGAGCCGCCGTCCACGTCGTCATCGTCGTCCGGCCGCCGTCGACTCCATCCCGTCGCCCCGTCGTCTTGGTGAGTTCCCTTGGCCCCTTGTCCTTGCTATTTCCGTGGCCATGGAGGCCACTTGAACCCTGAACTCACCTCACACTCTCTCTCCCTCTCGGCTAGCCTTCGTTCGCCGCGAGCTCCACCGGCCGTCCGCCTCTACCGTCGTCGCCGCCGTGTCCAGCCCCTCCACGGTAAGCTCCATCCCCTAATCCTAGTTTAGGCTAGTATGTATATGTTGTGGATGGTTGTGTGTTAGTGGCTAAGCATGGTGATTAGTGTGTAAGTGACTAATTAAGTACATTGGGCCTTAGACTAATCTTGTGTTAATTATGGGCCGTGCGTGTGGGCCACTTGAGGAAGGAGATTGGGCCTCGATATATACGGTCAAATGTGGGCTGCCATAGTTGGAGTAGGCGTGACACTAGTGGGCCGAATTATGTAACTGTTGGGAACTTGATTGTGTACTAATCCAGGAAAGGCGAACAAGGTGGCGGATGCTCTGAGCCGAAAGTCGAGCATCGCGCATATGATGGTGAAAGAATGGGATGTTGATGGATCAAATTAGAATTTAATATTAAGGTAGGAACCCTCTCAAGCCTGATGGCTACCTTACAGATCGAGCCTGAATTCATTTAAGGATAAGGAGTTGGGTCTATGGACTAACTTCCAAAATGGTCTTGGGCCCTACGCGAGGAAGGAAATAATAAGGTGACTGAAGACGGAATACTGAAGTTTAGAGGACGTCTTGTGGGCCTAAATGGTTAAGGGTTAGGATACTATTTGGAGCCACAAAGCAATTATAGTAAGCCACCCTTGGCACTGATGTACCTAACCCACAGCACTACTGGTGGAATCCAATAGGGCCAACTGTGGCCAAGTGCTTAACATGTCAGCAGGTGAAGGCGCAACACTGCAAGCCTGGAGGGCTGTTGCAACCTAATTACCCAGAGTGGAAATGGGTGTTAGGAGTATGCCCTAAAGCTTATCATGTAACTGTTGCGTGTAGGGCATTCTGTTGTACTGTTAATGTTATATTTAATGGCAAGACGTGTGTGTATTTATCTTGTCCTGAATATCAGATAAATAAAGTCCATTAGATCAATTGTAACTTATGCTTATTCTCGAGACGTCGAGAATCTCTGTGACAAGTTTTAGTTGGTCTCTGATCTATAGATTGGTTCCTGGTCAATGGATCATTGAATGGGCATCATTGATCCAGTTGAGACCAGTGTGTTCGCAGCTACGCCATTGAGCATTGGATGCTCTATGGGGATGACGGAGTCACAAGTCATCGGACGTTAGACGTCTAAACTGGAACACAGGTGTTCGTATCGAACAGGTTCGATCGAATTCACTGAACGTGACACGCATGAGCGATTGGCAATCATGGACGCCTTGTGCTTAGTCAATGCCTCAATCGCTCTAGTTTTGGTGTGTAAATAATCCTTGGACCTGAGCCGCGATGCTGACTTGTATTATGAGTGGTTGTGGTTCACGAGTACATGTATTGGCGGATCGTCGATCTGCCTCTGTGCTTGATGGTCATAGTCATGAATATACGAAGTCACAGGCATGGGCAACAGTTGGGATCTGTCTCCTTATTGGATAAGGTTGATGTCCTATGCGATCTGTTCGTGACTGCATTAGAAAATCCCTGGCCAGGGTTGAAGTCGAGAATTGTCTCGCAAGAATGCACGTCAGATAGATTTGGGCATATGATCGAATTAGTGGGTTTGACAGGTATATCCATGGCCCTCATTCGATCGGGACATGGTCAGACAGAAGGATTTGCTTACACTGTAACCGAAGCTCACAGGTTCACTTGTCCTTATACATTCACACTGACTGGGTAGCCATGACATGTTGCTAGATGTCACTCATGGCTTGTGAGACCCGGAGACTGATGTAGGACAATCGGTTCTCTGCGGAAGTACGCATTTGATGGTACATCTCACTGCCAGTTCAGTGGTGAACCTAGGAATGTCACACACCTTAACCAATGCGTGACGGCCTCTTAATGGAAGACGGGATTGCAAGTTTGCAATCTGACTATTCAGATAGTCAAATAGAAATTGGAATGAATGAGATTTATTGTCTAATTTCTGATTCACTGAAAACGACAACTGCACGCACTACGAGGCGATTGGATCGCGCTAATTAAGGGATAAGTCGGCGAAAGTCACCGACCCAAGGCTTTGACTCGGTCAAAAACGTGGATAAAGGGGCAGCCAAAATGACCGCCCCTGTCCCTCTTGCTTTCCCTCTATATATATATATATATATATCTCTCACTCTAACTCTCTACTTTTTGTTGCTCATTTCTTCAAAAACCGAAATTAGAGAGAGAGAGAGAACCGTGTGTGTGCCGCTCTTTCGTCGAAACACAAAGGTTGTGTTTCCGTCGGTGAATCAAAGGGAAGCTCGGTTCGGCGCGTCCACGAAGGTCGCTAGCACGACTGAGGATCGGCCGCTCGCGGGACTCCGTCTTCGAGGCGCACGGCTTGGGGTGTGTCTGCACTAGAGACTCGAGATCTCTCGGGTTCAAGGACGCGTGGACGAAGTCTTCTTCAAGCTCTGGCCGCGAGGTATTCTCCTCGAAACCTTTCGTTTATCCCGTGTTTCCGATTGAAGCATGCAACGCATGATTGAGCTAGATCCGGCGTCCGTTTATTCTTCCGCTGTTTTGTATGTTTGTTTTTGTGTGTCGGACGCCGCGGGGGGGGGGGGGCCGAGAACTGTCCTCGGTGAAGCACGGGAATCGTTCCCGTCACGGATCCAATCCGCCCCCAACAAGTGGTATCAGAGCTCGTTGCTTAGTCGTGGTTGTGTGCTTAATTGATTCGGTGTTAAACATTGCTTTGCGAGCTCCCTGCGGGGACCGAGAGGAGTAGAGCGGCTCGCCAGAAAATTGTTTCTTGGTGAGGTCGCCGGAAAACCGCCTCGGAGCAAATCCGTGGGCGGTTTTGAGCAAAACCGTGGGCGGTTTTGGTGAAAACCGTGGGCTCAAAACCATGGGCGGTCAAAACCGCTTTGACCTAAACCGGTCAAAGTTTGACCGGTCAATGGTCAAAGGCGGTTTCCGCAAAACCGTGGGCCGCAAATACCGTGGGCCGGAAAACCGGTCAAAGTGTTGACTGGTCAATGGTCAACGGTCAATGGTTGACTGTCCACAGTCATATTTCGGTTCTGCAGATCGAATAGTTCGGTTTTCGCTGAATCGGGGCCGAATTAATTTGAATCGAAAATATTCGAACGAACTCGGAATGAGCTCAAATTTGGTCGAGCACTCGGAAACGGGCTTCTGACCAAAAAACATCGCCGTTGGCGATGAGCTGTGACGCTTTTGGGCATTCCGGGTTCGTCTCGATGGGTTTCTGTGCAATTCTTTATGAGTTCCATAATGGTGTTGTGATATTCTTGCATAATTGTTCTGCTGGATTAGATGTCTGTATATGGTGATATACTTGATGTCTGTATACCTTGTGATTGCATGCTGCTGCTGATTGCTGTATGAATCGCATGTTGATTGCTTGGTGAGACTTGAGAATCTCCTTGTTTTAAATATCGAGTTGAAACGGGTGTTAGACTCGTGGCCTTCCACCGTCGTGGAGTCGATGTTCTGTCATAGTAAGTTGATTGACTGGTTATGGATACATAGGAGTCAATTGCTATCCATGACAGAGGACCGGTCCATTAAGGCTTGTGAAGCAGTGGGGTTGAAACCAGGCGATTTCAATAACTGTTAGGTGAGGAGTCGTCTGTGTTTTCGATACCTACAGGAGATGGTGGGTAGGACTTGACTATGATCATGGAGTCAATAACTGTTAGGTGAGACCTTCGTGATCTAGAGGCCGAATAATGATTGGGATGTGCATGTGATGCCTGGATACATTGATCCACTCATCTAATTCATGTTGAACGCCAATAACTGTTAGGTGAGGTGGACCATGAATTGGTGGGACTCCAATCCCCGCTAGTAGTCTGCTCCAACACAGATTACCGTTTCTCATTAAGGAGTATGAGATTCGATAAACTTAGTGGGAGTCTGTTTCATTTAAAGGCCAAAATGAAATGGTTAGTTTTGATAGACAACGCCTAACAATTAGATTTTCTACACAGATAATTGTTATTACTACTCTGTGAAAATGGTGAACTCGAACCCGATTGCTTCAATTCTTGACAAGAACTGCTTGACGGGTCCAAACTTCATTGATTGGCTGAGGAATTTGAGGATTGTCCTCAATATGGAAAAGCTTGGATATGTGCTTGATCAGAATGTGCCATCTCACCTCCCTGAGGGTTCGACCCCTGAGGAGCGTGTCACTTACGAGAAGTGGAAAGAGGATGATCTAAAAGTTAGGTCATATATGCTGGCATCCATGAATAATGAGCTTCAAAAGAAATATGAGAACATGGACAGCGCTAGGTCTATTATTCTGCATCTGAAAGAGTTCTTTGATGAGAATAGTCGTACCGCCAGATATGAGATATCTAAGACGCTGTATCGGATGAAGATGCCTGAGGGATCTTCTGTGAATGACCATGTCCTCAAAATGATCTGGCACATAGAAGAGCTGGCAAGACTGGATCTCGTTATGGATAACGAACTTGCTGTGGATTTGATCCTCCAGTCTCTGCCAGATTCCTTCTCGAGTTTTGTTCAGAATTACCACATGCATAATATGCAGAAAACACTTGCTGAATTGCATAGCATGCTAGTGGTGTATGAGAAGGAATCGCATAGTAAAAGGCCAAATGTTCTGGCCGTGGCTGAAACTTCTTCCTCGAAGAGTAAGACTTCTGCGAAGAAAAGGAAGTTTAAGAAGCCAGCTGTGCGTCAAAAGCCAAAAACTGAGAAAGGGACCTGTCACTACTGCGGGGTCGATGGGCATTGGAAGAGGAACTGTAAGAAGTACCTCGCCAGCTTAAAGGTTAAGCGAAAGGATCAACCTCGTGCAGGTATGGTTTCCGTGCTTATTGAGACCAATCTAATAGTTAGTGGTCAATCCAGCTTATGGGTTCTAGATTCAGGTGCAACATCACATATTTGTATGTCGTTGCAGAATCTGGAAATAAGCCGGATGCTGGGGCGAAATGAGACAATTCTGACTTTTGCAAATGGAGCAACTGTTGCTGCCAAAGCTGTAGGGACTTGTCGTTTGATTTTGCCTACTGGACATGTAATGGTGTTATCAAACTGTTTGTATTTTGAAAGTGTTGTAAGGAACATAGTATCTGTACCTCGTTTGGTAAGAGAGAATTATGAATTTTCTTTTACCGACAATGTATGTTCCATCTTTCATAATAGAAGATCTGTTGGTTCTGCTTCGCTGAACAATAATCTTTATACCGTTGATATGTCTGGTAATGAGATTACCAATCGCAATAAGCGTCAGTGTATAAATGCCATTAGTAAACGCCCTAGAGATAGTCCTAATCCAAAATATGTCTGGCATCTCCGATTGGGTCATATCGGAGAAGGCAGGATTGACAAATTGAGTAGTGATGGATTTATCAATTCGTCCGATTTTGAACCGTACTCGACTTGTGAAGCTTGCCTTCAAGGAAAAATGACCAAATTGCCCTTTATGGGTCAAGGTGAGAGAGCTACTGATGTATTAGGATTGATACATACAGATGTATGTGGACCACTCAATGAACATGCTAGGGGCGGATACTCTTACTTCATTACATTTACCGATGATTATTCTCGTTATGGGTATTTGTATTTGATGAAGTATAAATCTGAATCTTTGAAAAGTTCAAAGAGTTCAGAAATGAAGTTGAGAAACAAACGGGGAAAAGTATTAAGGCCCTTCGATCTGATCGAGGTGGTGAATACCTTAGTGCTGAGTTCCTGGGTTATCTCAAAGAAAATGGCATTTTATCGAAATGGACACCTCCTGCTACCCCAGAGCATAATGGTGTATCCGAAAGAAGGAATCGTACCTTATTGGATATGGTGCGATCCATGATGAGCTACACCGATTTGCCCATATCCCTTTGGGGATACGCCCTTGAGACCGCCGCGTACATACTGAACAGAGTGCCGTCCAAATCTGTTCCCACTACGCCCTATGAGATATGGCATGGTAGGAAACCGAGTCTTAATCATATTAGGATTTGGGGTTGTCCAGCTTTTTGTGAAAAAGCTCAAGTCGGACAAGTTGGAGGCAAGGTCTGAACATGGTCGCTTCATAGGATATCCAAAAGAGAGTCTCCTTTTTTTTTTTCGCTTTCATTAGGACTATCCCAAAGAGAGTCTC
>JAGVVM010020375.1:0-36624 GCA_019149425.1 Psidium friedrichsthalianum
CCAGTCAGTCTATTACTCTGCTTCTGCAGCAAACAGGTCGTTGCTTATCCTAAACTATGAAAGCCATCCTTGATTTTGTGGCCCTAGGGCCCCATTTCACACCATCAAAAAAAATTATTGCTTCTGCAAAATTACTATGATAACAGTATGCCACAAATGCTTTAGCAGAAGCATATCATTAACTAAACTGTTTCTTGCCAAACCAACAAAGTCTTCCCGTTGATTCTCCTATTGTTGAAGTACCTTTGTCCCAAGAGAAGGCAAATCATAGAATACAAAGGTAGAGGCCATTAATACCAGCTCAATGAATCCTGAACACTAGGGCAAAATAAAGTACGTAGAATACAGTACCCTGCCAATGACACTTTCAAATTATCAAGAGGCCAATATAGAACATTTAAAAAACTTACCATAAACTCTTTCATAAACTTCCACAACCCCATCTGGTGGTTTCCTGCGAAAAGTATCAATTGGTTAATCAAATTTCTTCAAGTCAAGCATCTTGAAAGAGCTAGAGTAGCACCCACATTGAGAACAGAAGTCATCCCAGTATTGACGCATTTCTTTCTTAGGTGGATTGTTACACGTAAGTTTGGGCTAGGGGAAGCTGTCTGTCATTGATTCATTTATTTTCGGTGGAACCTTCTCTTATTGCATGAAAGATTGTTAGTTGGTAGTTACCCTTACTACTTCTCCCTACTATACAAGTAATCAATGACCCAGAAACTCCTTACTGTTCTTAATTATCAGAGATGCGAAACTCGCATGTTTCTACTCCTCCCTTTAGTTTTACATTGACTTCCTCAGTAATTAACTTGTCCGTGGGGAACATTGGCAAAGATTAAATTGATCTTAGGTAGCTAAACGGGGTCATGATGTAGTTAGGCAACCAAGCTTTTCTGCCAGTCTCTAAATCAACTCACCGAGTATACATATCATTGTTCACTTGGCTGAATTGGTCGAGCTGCGAGTCCTTATCTGCCTGTGCACTAGGAATAAGCCAAGAAGATGTATCCTTAGTCCCTTGGCTGACCTTGTCGGGCTGCGAGTCCCCATCTCCCTCTCCCCCAGGGCTACACAGCTCCTCAATCTTCCTCCGTACCCCGGACATCGGAGGGCGCTCATTCGGATTCGGGGATACACAACTGATCGCCACCTTCAAGAGCTCAACCATCGCCTCCTCGGCGTCGTGATACCTCATGAGCTCCACATCAAAAACTTCAGCAGTCCACTCCTCACGAGCGACTGAGTGGACCCACGCAGGAAGATCTACACCAACCTCCTTTCTGTGGGGCTGGGTGGGCAGCTTTCCGGTCAGGAGCTCCAGAAGTAACACCCCGAAGCCGTACACATCCGCCATTCTTGGGTCGGCCCCACCCGTCAGGACAAAACTTATGAGGGGGGCAAGGCCGTAATCGGAGACCCGGGCCTCGTAGGACGGCGTGAGGAGGACGTTGGACGACTTGATGTTCCCGTGGTGGTTATGGGGACGACGTTGGGCGTGGAGGTGCTCAATGGCCCGGGCAGCTCCAAGGGCAATCGAAAGCCTGACTTCCCAGCTCAGGTGAGTCCGTCCGAATTTTCTGTGTCCATGCAATTGGTTCGACAAGCTTCCCATGGGCATGTAATCGTACAAGAGCCAGTTCTCGTCTTTGCTATAGTAGTAACCCCTCGGAGGGAGCAGGTTCTCGTGGTCCATCGCTCCGAGAGCTACGACCTTGTCCCGGAAATCCTCGGCTGACAAGACCCCATCCTTGATCGTCTTCACGATCACCGTGGTCCCATCCTCCAGGTCAACCTTGTTCGTCCTCCCGACTGTCCCTTTCGCCAATACCTCCCAATTGGCCCTCCAAAGATCCTCGAAACCGAAACTCTTCGGGCGGTTCCCCAACAACACCAGGTCATTTCTTGCCGGCTCAGGCTCTTGCGGCCTGTTCTGGGTCGCATTTTCGTCCAATGATGATTTACTGACCCGTGATGAAAAAGATGGTTTTCCGTCCGATAATGAATTACTGCTGCTCTTCCGGTTCCTGTTGCCGATCCTTCGCCACAGGTTCTTCATCGGCGACACTTCTCATTCAATGACGGCAAATCGCGGAGCACGCGTTTAGTTTGGCTCTTGCTTCACCACCCAAGCACAACAGCTTTCTTCATTTCTTCTTCGCTTATTTTCAGGAGGTCAACGGCACACTTCTTACTTCGGCACGAAGGTAGAGGAGGAATGGGGAAACAAAATTTACGATGGGAAAAATTTCGTGAAAACTCTATTTAAGAAACTTCATAATAAAAAAAAATTATACGAAAATCATTTACGTTAAACTTTTCATTTTTAATCAATGAAAAACATTTTCCCTAGATATGTTAGTTTTCTATCATCTAAATATCGGTAAGCTGAAAAATAATTTTTTGAAAACATTTTTCGCTCCAACAAACAGACCTCAAAATTCCTTGCACATTTATCTGGTGATCCAAACCAGTTTTCATTTGAGGGTAAATAATATAAAGTGTTAATGCCACAAAAAAACTCAAACTAGTACACTTATAACAAATTTATCCTTAATTTTTTTTTACCACTAAAAATCTCAAATTAGTATCTTTATGACAAATTTACCCCAAACTAGTGTATCTGTGATAAATTTACCTTCCGTTAATTTTCGTTCAATTTTATCATCAAATTGATGAGTTGAATGACTTGTGACAATTGACGGGTATACCAGTTTGGAAACTTTAATTCTCTGTTTATCATATGTGATATTAGTTTGGAATTTTTCGTGGTGTTAATTCAATTTAATGGAAACTGACGAATGGTAAATTTATTATAGATATACTAGTTTAGAATTTTTGATGATAAAAAAAATTAGTTTTGGTAACTTTGTTATATGTGTACTATTTTTTTCTTCATAAGGCTAGCGAGGTTGCATGTCGAGAGCCTATGACCCCTAGGCTAGGGCTCACGAAACCTTGCAATGGCCAGCGAGGGCAACACAAGCCCACGCTTGGGTTCTTTTCGAGCCACAATGACGGCATCAAGATTGGCAAGGCTTCGCAGCCAATGCCCAATGGCTGACGAAGGTCTCAAGCCCTCTGCTAGTTGTAGGAGAGGAAAAAAAAAAAAAAATGAAAAGAAAATGATAAAAAATGAAAAAAATAAATAAAAAGTGCAAAAGATTTTTTAAAAAAAGTTGAAAAATTATCCACGTCAATGATTTAGAACTACATTGATAAATCATTAAAAAATTTAGGCCTAAATTAGAAAATTCTCAAGAAATTTAGAATTGAATTGGCACAATTGATAATTTATGATTCAATTGGTAAATTTTCAAAATTTAACATTAAATTGGTAAAATTAAAAGTTTGGGAATGATTGACAAAAATGCAATAATTTTAAAACTTTTTGGACAATTTTTCTTAATTTTATGTTGAGTAAGTCTCTTCAATATATTTTTTTTTCAAAATCTTATCGGTTACAACAAAACATTTCACGGCACTACTCCGTTCTATATTACATTAAACTCATTTTTCGGGGTACATATGTCTGAAATAAAACCCCTTTGATCATGGTAATTTTATTCTCAAATATGCATGGTAAGGAGATCATTTTCTAGTACAAAGTGGTGCATAAATCTAGCATATTAAGAAGTCCTACGTGCATTTAGTTTTAACTTATCTCCTACACGTCCTTGTTAATTGACTAAAAGTAATACCTCAGTCGTTTGCCTCTTTGTGATCCTCGACGGATGCTCCCAAGTGGCCTTAACAACTGGTTCATATTGGCTGTCAGGAAGTCAGGAGTCACCATTTCATTATTGAGAAGCACAGGCTGACGAACTAATTTAATTGATGTAATTAGAATAATAAACTAGTGGATTGACCTGGACTTGGCAAAGTGCTTAGTCGTTGCCTACTATTTCTTTCGACCAACCAAAACATACCGACCTATATATTATTTGTTCAAAAAAATAATTCCGCCGAAACAGTCGATAAAAATTGACCCATGATTTTTGTTAACCCTCATTTTTCTCAAGTTCCGCTGAAACGGTCAAATATATAGTGAAGGTGCATACACTTGAATTTCGCATGGCGTAAGCAATAAATGACCCCATGACACCTACAAAACAAACTTTAGTACATCAAAATGCAACATTAGTCTATATATCCCTCCCACTAGAGACTGCAATTTCGCAACATGTCTGGACCCTTCTTGCAAATACCAAAAAAAAAAAAACACACACACACACGCAAAATATACTAGCTTGCAATGTGTCGGCCCGAGTTAGGCTTTACGTGTGCATCACATCTTTTGAATTATTGAGAAACTGCAATTACTAGGCAATATTGACGTAGCGTCGAGTCATAGTCGCCGAATCATTTGCCCTCCATCGCCCATTTTTTTGGCATGGACATTGGGGTTTTGATGTAGTAGAAATGCAAATTTCGAGTTTTGATAATTGCGCAGCGATCCTTGATTATTTCGTTTCAATAAATGTTGTTAAAGCTTATGGAATGAGAACGGTTTTTAAACTACACTAGTTCGGATCAACATTCCAAAGTCAACTCTCTGCGATCCCATCATCTGATCGCATCTGTCCTGGCAAAGCTTAGACTTCCTTACCCAGTCAAACGTCAACTCTCCCGACTCCTTCATAATTGAGGAGAAGTAGTCAAAGAAGTGGACAGGGGATGCTTCACGGGATTTGTGAGGCCTCAAATCCCTACTCAAATTTTACGCAGTGACCGATCATTATTTGCGAGCTATAAGACAAAATGTTCAGCGAAAATAAATGATCTTATGAATATATATTGATAAAACAAAACCTTTCATTGAATGAAGGTTATAAACAAAATCCAATGTAATATGAATTAATCGAGAAAATGAATATTCATAATAAAAGTTTTCAACAATCCTCCTCGAGTTAGAGCATCCATCTTGCATATGACAAGTGCATTTGAATCATACCCTAACACCGTGGACATGGCGTGACGATCAATTGAACTAAAATCATCTACCACAAATCTTATCCAAAAAAAAACTTCAATCTATGTTTCTTCTTGTGTACACAGATATACACATAAGTTGGTACTCTAACATAGTTAGAAAAGAAATGGGTGGCTTTTTTGTGACTTATCAAAAACACAAACACCACTTTTTAGAAACTATTTGTTTCATATTTCCATGACTATTAATAATGTAAACATACTCATTGCAAACATAGCTGAGAGAATAAGTTAGAGGAAAGATGTTTTTGGTAGCAAAAATGATGAACTAAAATTACGATGCTTAAAATTAGGGAATGATGGTACAATGTAAAATTAGTGTCTTGCTGGATGAATTTGCCCAAAAGATAGTAGTTTGCATGCAAAAAGAAGTGCAAATACTCACAAAAAAAAAGTATATCAATTCTCCAATGCAAGAATTTTTAATACAACTTACACATGCATCTTAACAGTTGATACTAGAGTCTATCAGGAAACATACAAATTGTTAAGATGGGGGTATATGAGTCGGCAATAGATAAAGGATGTGGTCTTAAGAACAAAAACACGTTGTAGCCAGTTGGCAAAGGCACCAAAGAGAGCAGACAGGCTCGATATATGTGTATGACCACAACTACATAATTTTTTGATGGGTTACCGCTTCAGTCTCTTCTACAAGACGGAGACGACACATCAAAACCTGGAAAACTATGTGAATCTGGTCATGTATGGCAGTTGTCGACCAAAAAGCTAGCTCTACATGACGGCAGCAAGTGATTCTGCCCGTCATGGAAGGAACTAATGAATTACCTAGCGAACATGGTTATCTTCTTCGTTAATCCACGATAGCCTTCCCAAAGCATTTTCCTATATCTTTCGTGAGTCTAACTGGTGTGAAATTTAGAGCCGGGATAGCAATATATTAGAAAATAAGGACAGTACACATACGCTAGCACAAGTGGGGCATATAAGCAGCACACGTCGTTTCCTGCTCTGTTATCCAAACAGATCAAATGAGTTGCCACAGACACGACATTTTGGTACAAGAGTAAAGAGTTTCTGCATTTGCTCAATTCTTGTTTTCTCGTGCAGCTTAACATCCAGAGATGGAGTTCGCTGGGAATTACACATTTGAAATGGCTTGAGCTAACATTTTATGAGATCAGTAGTCCTTAAAATGGATTTCTCACTCTCCTTTCGCTCATGGCTTTTCTTCATTGTTTTGCAATAGTTCAACCAACCTTTCATCACTTACGGGGTTCTGTGGCTCCCATCATCTCGTAAGCCTCTGTTTGAGGGAGCTATTTAGATTTTTAAAAAAATACATATCACATCGTTCTCCAGTAGTTAAATCAATTGAAGCAATTGCCGCCCACTTTAATTAATCCAAAGTACGGTGGTTTATCGGCGGTAGTTCTAAGGATTTGGTCCTGCTAATCATAAGATTTTATCTACTAAACCTTTGAAATTTATAGAAATGCAGGCACAATCTTCAAATATATCCTCGTGGTCCTACTCGCACAGAACTTTGTAGCCTGACGGAGGAGAATCTAGACTTCCAGCACGAATGATCTGGGCAGTTGTGCGGTCAAACACCATGTATATGAATTTCATTTTTCCTATCTTCCACGCAGCAGATTGTCGAGCAGTTCACGGCCGGAAAGATCCTCTACCTGTGTACCTAGAATATAAATCTCGGATAGGTTCTTCAAATGTGAAATATCAAGTGCACTCAGTGACCTACAATTCATGATATGAAGCTTCGAGACACTCACGGAAATCTTTGGAATTCATTGGAGACTTTCGCGATCTAAGAGCTAAATAAGCTTCAAGTGAGAAAGGGCATCTAGCTCAGGAGACAGGTTAATGGTGTGTGGGATCGACAATGCCAAGATTTGTACTCTGGATAACCTCCCAAGAGACCAAGGCATGGGAACTTGCACCAACTCAGATGGACTCGAGATGTTAGGCCCTCCCATGAACAACACCAGCCCCATCAAGTTGATTGGGTTCGAAAGATCAGGAATAGCTACCAGGGATGGCAACGTGATTGCAAGAGAAATCAAGCTTACTGGAAGTTCAGGCAAGACAGATATACCTTTTGACTCATCCTCTTCTATAGCTATCAGTGTTTTCAGATTCTCCAGATTTCTATAGTCAGGTAACTCAGTGATTTCTGTATTCACTAGATTAATTCAGTCAATTTACCGATTCACTAGTCGATTTCAACCAATCTATAACAGCCATCGAGAATCAATCTCTATAGTATGAGTAATTCAGACAGATCGAGAGTCTTGGTCAAGTGGGTGCAGCACATAAGAATAAGAACTTTCAGTTTTCTCGCTCTCTGCAACATCATATCGTAACTTAATAGATAAATTATATGGGAACAGAATGACAGTAGTAAGAAGATTGTTCTAGAACAAAAGTACCTTGACGTGTTTCCATCCGTCCCAATCAAGTGTAATTTTACTCCACGAGAGATCAAGGATGACTAAATTGCTCATTGAAAAGTAAGTCATCGTGACTGCCCCTGCCGAGAAAAATGATGCCACATGAGCCATCTTAATTTGGAATGAGTCGTTCCTTCCTTTCAAATATGTTCATCCGTGAAAAGATCGAAGATCGGTTATGCCAAAGTAGTGTAGCTTCTGAGCAAAGACGTTCAACGGTGGGAATTGAGGGATGTGCTGTCCACATGAAGGAACTTTAGATTTGGTAGAGCTGCAAATCATCAAGAGGGGAAACGGTACTCCCGAACTTCTTCAGACTTCAAATAGAGGGCTTCTAGTTTTTCGTTACGAATGTGTGAAACATGACAAATTTATGAAAAGGAAACACACAAATTAGTTCATTAAAAGAAAAATCTTGGGACAAAGTCTGAAATTTACAAGAACAGAGCTTAATTATATTTTAGTAATTAGACCCAATATTTACCTCCTTTCTCAATAGCACGGCCAGTGAGTCCTCATGTTTCCACAATCTATGGTTATGGGCTAATTCCAAACACAACACCACACCCCCCCCCCCCCCCCCCAAAACCCAAAAAAAAAAATAAAATAAAAGCATTCTTACCAAGATGTTTTTATATGATCTGCATCCACAATTCATTTCTTTTCCAATCAGTGACATCATCTAATGAAAAGACAAACTATATTAAGAAATATATGCTTGGCAAGAATCCATTGTTTGATAACTTATCATCAACTTACTTTGAAGTTTCTCCATACGACCCATTTTCCACTTCTTTGAGTACTCATCCCCAAATGTCTTGTCTTTGTCCACACAATGATAAAATTGAACCCATGACCTCAAGAACCAACAGAAGACTTTGGGCTATCTTAGAATTTCTCTAGACTGCTCTAACTTTTCTGGTGGAGGGTGGTCTCTTCTGAAAGCATGATTGTGAATGGCTAAAGTGATCTATTGGATCCAAACCACCAACTAAATAAGTCAATTTGTTAAAAGTGATGTAATTTGTAATCTGTTGGTACTTGATCAAAGCATTGAAGAGGTAGGTAGCATGAAAACGAGAAAAGAGTTAATGGTCCAGTTGTGATAGGTAAGTAGTTTCTCCATATCCTTCTTTAGAAGTATATTTAAGGAGATGTAATCTCCAAAGGTTGTAAGAGAGAGACCTTTCAGGCCATTGAGCGTATTAAAATCAAAAAGAAAAGGCCGTGTAGAAGCCGAATTATTTAGAAAATTATTCTTCCAAAATATATATATATATATTTTTTTTTCCAGAAACACATCTCTATCGCAGGAAGTCCAGCATACCCTTTTGTGATACATCAAACCATTGCTGCCCAAATAACCCCAACAAATTTTGGTATCAGAGCGCAGTAGATCATGGCTACGTCTTCCAGCAGCATGTTTTTTTCCTATTCGCCTAGCAAATCCCGATCTTTGATGGTGAGCATTATGATTATTGGAGTTCCCAAATGGAAGCGATCTTTCTCTTGCAGGATCTGTGGAGTATTGTTGATGAAGGTTATGAAGAGCGTTCCCGAGAAGACAATAGCTCGTAAGTGATGAAGGAGATGTCACGGTGATTGAAGAACAAGAGAAGGCTGTGAAAGAGAACGTTATGAAGATGCGATGGCGTTGCAGATCTTGCAGCAATCCGTAAGCAAGACTATCTACCCAGGCTTTTTGGTCTCAAGAAGGCGAAAGAAGCATGGAATGTCTTGAAGAAGGAGTTCCAAGGCTCGGAGAAGCTGATTTCCATCAAGCTTCAAGGCTTATGGAGGGATTTTGACAACTTGGCCATGAAGGAGTCCAGACGGTAAAAGATTTCTTCTCGAGGGTTGTTGGGGTCATAAATCAAATCAAGTGTTGCAATGATGAAGTTCCCGACAAGAAAGTTGTGGAGAAAGTGTTGAGAAGCCTGCCGCAGAAGTTTGAGCACGTGGTTGCTGTGATTGAAGAGACGAAGAATTGGGAGAGCTTTCTGTATATGAGCTGATGGTTCTCTTGAAGCCCACGAGAGAAGAGTAAATAAGTACTCAACTCCTGTTGAACAAGCTTTTCAAACAAAGTTAAATATTTCAGAAAAGAAGCCAGAGCAGAAGGATCGTGCTGAGTACAATAGAGAGTCCTATGGTCGTGGACGGGGAAGCCGTTCTCGAGGAAGAGGCAGAGGACGTGCAGGAAACCAGTTCTACAATACAGGAAACCAGTTTCGCAGTAGAGGAGACCATTCCTGGAGCAGATCTGGGAATACATAAGGTAGCTGCTACATTTGCAAAAGAGCCGGACATGAGTCAAAGGATTTGCGTTTCAAGCGTAGAAGATGCAGGATTCCCAACCATTCAGAAAGAGACTGCTATTATAGAGATAAGCAGCAGCAGAAACAGCAACATGGTTCTCAAATATGGTAAACTTTTCAAAAGAAGAGGAAACGAATCAAGTATTTTATTCCTGCTTTAATGCAATGCATGATATGAATGAAGTGTGGTTTTTGGATAGTGGCTGTAGCAATCACGTAACAGGAAATAAGGAAAACTTTGTGGAAATTGACAAGAGTTACAACTCGCTGTTGGAGCTTGGAGACAGCAAGAAGATAAAGATTGAAGGAAAGGGAGTAGTTGCTGTAAGAGCGGCAAATGATGAAGAAAAGCGAATTAATAATGTGTTTTATTCTCCAGGCATCGCACAAAATCTTTTGAGCGTAGGACAAATGATGAAGAAAGGTTACAAGATTACCTTTGCCGATGGTCAGTGTGAGATCGTTGACAAGAATGAAAAGAGGATCATTGTAGTGAAGATGACGACGAACAACTTGTTTCCGCTAAGGATGAATTCGTGCTTAAATGTGGCATTGAAGAGTGAAGCTATTGATGAAGCTCAGTTATGGCATCTACGATATGGACACTTGAATCATAAAGGCTTAATGTTGCTGAGAGAGAAGAATATGGTGGTTGGTCTTCCGAGAATCCTGCCAATGGCAACATGCGTCTGCGAGGGATGCGTGTATGGGAAGCAACATCGTCTTCCTTTTCCCAAAAACTCTTGGAGAGCATATGCCCCTCTTGAGTTGGTGCATGCTGACATTTGTGGTCCAACCCAAACGCCTACAATCGGTAACAAGAAATACTTTCTCTTATTTGTCGATGATTATACTCGTATGATTTGGGTATACTTTCTTGAAAAGAAGTCGGAAGCTTTCACTACTTTCATGAGTTTCAAAGCAAATGCAGAGAAGCAAAGTGGATGTCAAATAAAGACGTTGAGGAGAATTCATTTACAATCCGTTTCTCGATTATTGCAAGCAGCAAGGCATACAGCAACAACTTACTGTGAAGTACACACCTCAGCAAAACGGCGTTGCTGAGAGGAAGAACAGAACTATCGTCGAGATAGCCCGAAGTATGCTCAAAGGCAAGGGTCTTCCCAACTCATTGTGGGCCGAAGCTGTGAACACAACGGCCTACATCCTCAACCGATCTCCGACAAAAGCAGTCCAGAACATGACGCCTTATGAAGCATGGCACAAGAGGAAGCCCGTGATTGATCATTTGAAGGTATTTAGATGTGTAGCTTATGCTCTCTCAACAAAGCAAAAGGAGAAGTTTGATGAGAAGAGCGAGAAGTTGGTTTTTATTGGTTACAGCGACGAATCGAAAGGTTATCGTTTGATTGACCCGAAGACTAATAAGCTTGTGATTTCAAGAGATGTTGTCTTTGATGAGAATGCAGCATGGAAGTGGGAGAACGAGTCTTCTCAGACCCAGCCAAAGTTTTCTTATCTAGAAACACAAGCAACAGTGCCTTACTCAAATCCCATTGATACAGCAGCAGCTAGTTCCTCAGAGACAAATTTTGAGAATGAAGTTTCTAAAGATGAAATGCCACCACGGAGGTATCGTTCCTTGACTGATATTTACAAGCAAGCTAACTTTGCACTTGCTACGTTTGAACCACAGATTTTTGAAGAAGCCGCAAAAGAAGAGAAGTGGAGAAATGCAATGAAAGAAGAGATGTCCAATATTGAGAAGAATGATACTTGGTTCCTAGTAGAGCTTCCGGAAGGAAAAGAAGCAATAGGCGTGAAGTGGGTGTTCAAGACAAAGCTCAATGAAGATGGAAGTGTACAGAAGCACAAAGCTTGTTTGGTAGCAAAGGGCTACTCACAGCAGCCAGGCGTCGATTTCACTGAGACGTTCGCTCCTGTAGCCAGAATGGAAACAATTCGAAGTGTGCTAGCACTCGCTGCACAAATGGAGCTTGAAGTGTTTCAACTTGATGTGAAGTCAGCTTTCCTCAATGGAGTATTGGAAGAGGAGGTGTATGCTCAACAACCGCAAGGGTTCACTGTTAGAGGACAAGAAGACAAAGTGTATCGACTTCACAAAGCTCTATATGGATTGAAGCAAGCGCCAAGAGCATGGAATTTCAGAATTGATTCCTACTTGCAGAAGAATGGTTTTGCTAGAAGCTCGGTAGAACCATCTCTCTATGTGCAGAAGCATGATGCTGATTTTCTAGTAGCATGTCTCTACGTGCATGATCTTATCTACACTAGCACCAGCAAAGCGTTGTTGGAAAAGTTCAAGAAGGCGATGATGGATGAATTCGAGATGACATATCTTGGATTAATGAAATATTTTCTTGGTTTTCAAGTGAAGCAAACCAAAGGGGAGATACTTATTTCTCAAGAGAAATATGTTGCTGATATGTTGAAGAAATTTCACATGGAAAACGCCAAAGCTGTAGCAACTCCGATGGCTCTCAATGAGAAACTGCAACAGGAAGAAGGTGCTGAGAAGTTTGATTCAAAGATTTATAGGAGCCTTGTTGGTTCGTTGATCAACCTCACCCACACAAGGATTGACATTGTTCAAAGTGTGAGTATGCTTTCAAGATTCATGAGCAATCCCACAAAGACTCATTTTGCAGCAGCAAAGCGTGTATTACACTATCTTAAAGGAATGAAGAATGTTGGTTTGAAGTACACGAAGGAAGAAAACAATAACCTTGTTGGATATGTTGATAGTGATTGGGCAGGAAGCCTTGATGATCGGAGAAGCACTACAGGATATCTTTTTTGTCTTGGTACAAAACCCATCTCCTGGAGTTCAAAGAAGCAAGGTACTGTAGCATTGTCATCTGCTGAAGCGGAATATATTGCAACAAATGAAGCTGTTCGTGAAGCAGTATGGTTGAGAAGATTACTACTGGAGTTACAGTAGAAGGTTGCTCATCCAACAAAGGTGTTTTGTGATAATTAGTCAGCCATTGCTATGATGAAGAACCCCGTGTTTCATGCAAGGTCGAAGCACATTGAATTACGTCACCATTTTATCAGAGAAATGGTGTTGAAGAAAGAGATCACTATGGAGTTTATCCATACGCAGGACCGGCCCGCTGATGTTCTTACAAAGGCGCTGAATTTTGAGAAGCTCATGATGTTTAAAGACTTTCTCAAGATTACCAATTAAGAGGGGGGGTTAAAAGTGATGTAATTTGTAATCTGTTGGTACTTGATCAAAGCATTGAAAGAGGTAGGTAGCATGAAAACGAGAAAAGAGTTAATGGTCCAGGTTGGTGATAGGTAAGTAGTGTCTCCATATCCTTCTTTAGAAGTATATTTAAGGAGATGTAATCTCCAAAGGTTGTAAGAGAGAGACCTTTCAGGCCATTGAGCATATTAAAATAAAAAAAAAAAGGCCGTGCAGAAGCCGTATTATTTAGAAAATTATTCTTCCAAAATATATATATATTTTTTTTCCAGAAACACATCTCTATCGCAGGAAGTTCAGCATACCCTTTTTTGTGATACATCAAACCATTGCTGTCCAAATAACCCCAACAAAATTTACATCAAAATCACGAAGAACATTCGCATTTCTTATGGTTATAAGTATTCGGATTCCTAGACCAAAGCAACATTCCCTCCCCAATAATGTAGTTAATTGACTCTTTTCATCAACATCATCAAGAAGAATAAAAGCTTTCTTACTGGAAAATCTCTCCTCTGTCATCCTTAAACCCTCGTCCACACAATTAGCAAGTGGAAATGCCTACTTAGAAAGGTCTGAAATTATACGGTTATACAAATATACAATTGCTTTCGAGTTTGAAGTTTCTCTAACATAGTCAAGGGAACAACAATGAGCAAAGTCACGATAAAGCTTATTGTAGACTACTTTGGCAAGAGTCGTTATCTCTACGTCATCCAAGTTGGTGCTTATCATCCCCATAATTTCCTTCACACTATCGTCAACTCCAACCAAGAAGTCAGCAACCACCAAATACACCTTTTTCAGCTCACTTAAAACCTTTGTTACGATGTGTTGGACCAATTGTCCTTCGTGCCTCATGATACAAACGATGAGAAAGGCCAAGGAGAATAGAAAGCAAGTTAGGGCTGGCAATCTAAAATTTATGACATCAAAAATTGATAACACTATGCTATGGAAGCCACAACAAGAAGTGCGACAGGCAAAAATATCTACTGTTAAGTAGAACAAAAAAGCACTTGTACTTAAATTTCATGGTCTCCTGTATTTTGGCGTTCATCAAGGACAGAAGACAATTACATACCTGTTAGCCACGTTTTCTATATCCACCCCTTTAACCCTCCAACCTCATTGAGAGCATCTCTCCACTTGGGAATGGTCTCATCGTCGCCTCGCTTCTTCTTTTCGTGCGAGAGAGGCATGAATGTACGAACTCCTGCATCTCTGAGATGGGTATAGAAATGATCGGTGATGCCTGTGCGCATGTCCAATCCTCTGAAGCTCAAGAACACTTCGTTGTCGCATCTTTCCATTGCTAGCAATCGCATAGAAAATGAAACATCAGAGTCGGCACTAGTTTAGCAAAAGCAAATTTCTGGACTCTATGAAATCGAAAGACATTGAACTGGTAGAAAAGTTACTGGAAATTAAAACGGAGAAAGAAATGTTACTGGAAATTAAAAGGGGTACGATCTATCATGATTTTTCTAGTTGATCTCTAAAGGATACTAAATCCTTGAGTGTAAACCCTAAACATGCGGAAACATACCATAATATCACTTGCATCATTGATCGGGAAATGAATACATCATGAGAACATACCGTAATTTCCACAGATTAGATGTGGTCTTTACAGTCTCAAGAGTTCTATTTAATTCGAATGTGATTCAATAGTAGAGAGGGAGAGAGTGTTGTTCGTTTTCTCTATATTGTTGTTCTATGGAATACAACTGATAGAAGGGAGAAGAAAGAGGGACGACGTGACTTTTTCACGTTAAAAAAATAATTGTTTTTGCAGTTATCTACAGTAGGTTGGGTGTGGTTGTCTGCATGGGTGGCACATCATAAGACCTATGCTCCAACATCTCCCACTCGCCCATGTAAGGAAAACAACTCCCACTTGCCCACGAAAGATTAACAACTCCCACTCACCCATGGAGGACTAAACATAATCTCTCTTCCTTGCAAAGTTCATATTGACAAATAATCTATGTGACCAACATATACTAAGAGCCCATTGTTGTACATCCATTGAGAGTATATGATAGCTCAAAATTGGACATAATCAAAAAGATTCGTATATTATACCCTAGATCAATCAGTCACAAACATATCTCTCTCGATCTCATTTAAGTAGGACATGTTATATTCACAGTTATGATCACACTAAATAATCATAACTGAATGGTCTGTGAATACAAATCGATAATATGACTTAAAACTCTAAATCGATCTTTCTCTTTCATTAGACTTCTCAATCTCAGTTCAATTCGCTTTTTCTAGAAGTGTCTGATTAAATCGAAGCAATTTCATGATCATAGACAACACTCTAAGATAATGAACATTAAATAGAAATATTGAGAATAATGAAAAGTTGTGAAGACATTAAATAAGGAATTCTTATCATCGAGAGTCTCACATGACTTAAAAAGTTGAGTTCTAAACTTTTGCCTACTATCATTGGTCAACTCATGCATACATAATATGAAATATATATTAGGGTATTTTTTCCCTCCCCATGGAGCGTATGACTATCCATTTAATATCATACAGATGATAGTTTAGACATACTCAATGTCTCACTTGAGTTCACGAACTATTCTATTCAAAAGTATCCATCAGATCTTACATCTAGCAATAAAGATAGATAAAATGAAATATGTGTGTTATTTCACTTTCGAATATGATAAATATTAAGTCATCATCTCAACATCTGTTCACATGTGTTAATCGAGCAATACTAGTAATAAGCTTAAATTTTTCAATTATCACAATTATCAATAAGATTAAAATTCCGTTCATGTCTATTCATCACAAAGTAAATAGAGATAATTACTCGTGTGAGTGGGCTAATCTCACATCTATCTGACATACCTTCTCAACATAAAACACCAATTTTTATTATTCATAAATGTTACAAAAATTCATAGGCAATAATTTCAAACTTCATTAACGGTGAACATTTAGGAAAATTACAATACGCAGTATATTACATTCTATGCAGTCCAAGAGATTTCACATGGCTATAAAAAAAACATCTCTAGGAATCAGCTTCGTCATTAGATCTGCTAATATTCTATGTGTAGACATATACTATATGTTCACATCCGGACTCATTCTTGAAGCTCAACCCTCAAGGTGCTAAAAATTTCTGACTCACAAGTTCCACTTAGAGTGGCGAGTGAGGAGCATTAATTAACATAGTTTTAATTAATATTTATGTGTTTGGTCTTACAATTAAACTTGGGATCTTTGATGTAAGCTATTGATGCTTAGCTATTACAGTCTACCAAAATTAGATTTGTAGTCTCACCAGTAACATCTAAATGATCCAAAATTTCCTAAGCCGGATACCCTCCTACGCTGTTGCTGGCAAAACCACGAACTCCGCTTCAATAGTACATAAAGTTATACACTTCTGCTTCTTATTACTCCATGATACGGTGCCATTATTCAGTAAGAACACATTTTTAAAGTAGATTTTTTCTCATCTAAATCTCATCTACAATTAGTATCAATGTAACCTTCAAGGTGCATATTACTTCCTTGATAACTCGACACATAATCAGCAGTAACTTTCAGATACTTCATGATTTTTTTGATAGCAGCCCAATGTGCTGATTTGGATAGCATTGGTATATATTCACCATTCTAATAGTAAAACAAATATCATGTCTTATACACACCACATCGTACATTAAGTTTCCAACAACACTCTCATAAGAAACGTTTTTCATTCATTCCTGCTCTTGTAGAGTCTTTAACACATTTTATGGCTCAACCTTTACCTTTTACAATAGGAGTATCAATAGGCTTATAGTCTTGCATATAAAATCGTTCAAGGACTTTATTTATGTACATCTCTTGCGAAAAAGATAATAATCTTTTTGAACAATCTCTGAAATCTTAACTCTAAGAATGTATGCAGCTTCACCCATATTTTCCATTTCAAAATTGGAATATAGCCAACTTTTGACTGTCTTGACAAACTTAATATTGCTACTGGCAATTAGTATATCATTAACGTATAATGACAAGATCACAAAATGATTTTTAGATCTTGTGATATATACGTAAATATCTTCATTAATCATCTCAAAATCATATGCGATTGTGGCATTGTAAAAGCGTATATACCATTATCTTAAAGACTATTTAAGGCCATATATCGATATCAAAAGTCGACATACTTTGTGTTCTTGGCCTTCGATAACAAACCCAACGGAATGTTTCATGTAGATCTCTTCTTCTAATTCTTCATTGATAAAAGTAGTTTTTACATCCATTTGATGTAATTCAAATCCAAACTATCTATTATTATTAGAATAACATAAATTGAGGTAAACCTCACTACAAGAGAAAAATATTTTCGTAATCATTTCATTCTTGTTGGTTATACCCATTCACCACAAGACGAGCCTTATATCTTTCATTGAGCCATTAATCATACCTTTTATTTTGAGAACTCATTTGTTTCCAATGATTTTGCATCCTTTCGAAAGACAACTAGTTTCCAAACTTGATTTGATCTCATCGACTTCATCTCTTCTTCCATTACTTTCATCCACTTTTCCTTATCAAGACAAGATGAGCCTCATTTACATTCCTTGGCTCATCCTCTTTTGTGGAGCGATCATAGAAACTTCCCCTTCAATCTTAAAGCGTCAATGGGGAATGCTTTTGTGAATTATTTTCCATGGAGAAAATTGTATTCTAAGTACTTCATATAATGACATTGTCTCATCAAGTGATTGCAATTGAGACTAGTTCGTACTTAATTCCCCACTTCTCACATTACTTCAACTTGGATTATTATATTCGATTGTCCCGTTACCTCGATCCAACGTCTCAAATAGAGAATAGTTTTTACCTGTTTCGCCCTTTCTCGAAAAGTCATTCCCTAAGAATGTGACATCTTCAGCTCATCAGCACAGCCATCGCTCACGTCTGCTCAACAGTACTGGTGGGACATTTATCATGAAATGATAAGGCTATACGACAAACTTCCTTCTAAAAAACATAAAGGCGACAGGTGCTTCATTTGCAACAAAAGGGACATTTCGCAAAGAATGCCCGAGAGCGCCCAAGAGTCAACGAATGATTCGGCAATTGGAGAAAGTTTCAGGACTCTCGCTGGAAGATGATGATATAGAGTCTATTTTCTCCTATGATGAAGAACCTGAACCAGAAACACTCTTTGCTCTACAAGAATATCTATCAGACGATGACTCTGATTCTAAGTCATCTGATGACCATCCCATATACACCTTCTACCCATTCCCTTCCTATCACTTCCAAGAAAAGTCAGAACCGTCCCGTTTTTCCCATCCATATATTTTGGCTCAAATATATTCTCACCACCTCCCCAAACCAATCCAAGTTGTTGCATTGATCGATACTGGTGCCACAATGTCTTTACTTGACACCAAAGTCCTTCCCTCTTTCTGTTGGAAACCTCACCTTACTAATTTCACAGCAGCTTCTGGAGATGTATTTTCCTCCCAATGGAAAAGCCATCCAGTGACCATCGAACTGATGCCAGGATGCTAAGTTACCACTTCCATCCTTGGAAGCGGAGCTCCATATAGAGACCTAATCTTGGGTTAGGACATTCTTACCAAACTCAAAGTCCGAATTCTCCCCCACAGACTAAAATTCGAGTCCCAAACCAAAGAGTATGTCATACCCAAAGGCTCTTTTCCAAACACTGAAAAACTTGTGTCCAGACAGCCATTCTCAATTTATGGCTAAACACCCAAACCCGTTGTGGAAAAATGAGAATTTTTTTGTTAACTTCCCTTTCGAACTGACAAGAAAGTCAACCCCACGAAGCCACTCACTCAGGGATGAACCCAGAACAACTCAGTCTTGCCTAGACTGAATGCCAAGATCTTCTGAATCAGGCCTCATAGAACCAATTGACCCACAAAACTCCTAGTGGGCTTGCGAAGCCTTTTTTATGTCAATAAGAAAGTGGAACAAATCCGGGGAAAACTTAGACTTATTGTAAATTATCAACCTCTGAACACTTTTCTCAGAGATGATAAATTCCCCTTGCCCCATAAGAACTCTTGGTTCCCAGCCTTGTCAACGCTCGAGTTTATTCAAATTTTGACCTCAAATCGGGTTTTTGGCAGCTTGGAATCCATCCGGAAGATATGCACAAAATAGGGTTTTGCATACCCAATCACCATTACCAGTGGACAGTCCTTCCATTTGGACTTAAGACAGCCCGTCCATTTTCAAAAAGCCATGTGCCGAATATTCCAGCCCATCCTAAGCCAAGCCCAAATATATGTTGATGACATCCTTCTTTATAGCTTGGATGAAGAATCTCATTGTGTTCTTCTAACACAGTTTTGCACAGATTGCTGAAACCCACGGCATCATGTTGTCGGATAAAAATATGCTGTTGGCGCAAAAGGAAATTGAATTCCTCAGCATGCACCTGGATGAAAAAACTTATTATCCAAAGCCTCATATAGTAGAAGAACTGCTCAAATTTCCTGACAAAACCTCTCTCATAAGGAATTCAGGTATTCCTTGGTATTGTCGACTATCTTAGGGATTTTGTCCCAAAGATAGCAGTGGTCTTAAAACCACTTCAGATGATGTTGAAGAAACAACCACCTCCCTAGGGAGATAAACAGACCAAGTTTGTAGCCATCTTGAAGAGAAAACTCCAGAATCTCCCGCCATTGACAATCCCTTCAGACGGAAAAAGAATCCTTCAGACTGATGCCAGTGATACCCATTGGGCTGCCATCTTAATCGAAGAAAAACAAGGCAACCATAGTATCTACGGATATAAGAGTGGATGTTTCTCCCCTGCAGAAACACTACCACTCCACTTTCAAGGAGATACTCGTAGTTAAGTATGGCATCAAGAAATTTGAATTCCATCTTATCGGAGTTCACTGTCTAGTCGAAATGGATATGTCCTTGTTCCTGCAGATGATAAGGTTCAAGCAAAGGCAGATTCCCCATCCTCAACTCCTGAGATGGGCAGAATGGTTTTCGAAGTATTCCTTCGAAACTAAGCACTTGAAAGGTGAGCAAATGTGTTGGCAGACTTTCTGTCAAGACCAAAGAAGTCTGAATCCATACGGATGTATGTCAAGAGAAGATACATCGGACCTCACGCATACCAGACACAAGACATCCAAAGGAATTGGATAATTTTCCAATATCCACCCGAGGTAAAGCAGATTATCTTGGAAGGAAGATTCACAGACCTTCCAGGAATTCTCCAAGAATACGATCAGTACGTGATGGAAGATTATGGCGGACTCATGTTCCAGAATTTTGACACTCGGTATCCATTCATCAAGCCGTTCCGATGGGATCCTCAGCAACCTTTTCCAGAAAACCAGAAATGGTTATTTTGGTTACTCATGCATTTTTACACCATTGCCATTGAATTCCCACAGAACATTGTTCCAGATCATCCGACGGGCAATGAGGAACGACTATGGAGATCCCAGCATGAAGATGTTAGTCTAGATGCTTACTTGGTTCCAGACGCTCACTACTTGGAACAGATTCATCATTGTTCACAATACTATGGGAAGAGCTGAACCCGAAAGGAACACTATCATATTGTTTCACCGTCCTTGGACTTTTGTTAATTCTGTAGGTTACGGAGAAGTTTCATCTGAACCTCCCTTGATGGGTATGGCAACGTTTAAACCACAGCAAAATTTACAGGTTATGATCATCCTCAAGACTCTCAGTACTAGATTGAGTGACAATCCTTATAAGTATAGGGATTTGCAAAGAGAGTTATGTGAGAGAAATGGCCAAATTCCTGAAGAGATATGGCCAATGGACCCAAACATCCCAGTCCCATGGGAGCAACCACCTGTACCACCTGCATCAGAACCTGCTAGAGTTCCAAACGACCACATGCAAGATTCTCAAGACCCTTACACCTTGATTCCCCTTGGAGTCACTTCATTGACGCTACAGTCCCGCACGTCCTAATGAAGCTAGCTCATAAGCACAGCCACTGCTCACGTCTGCTCAATAGTACTGGTGGGACATTTACCATGAAATGATAAAGCTATACGCATTGCTCCAAAATGGAGATGAGAATAGCCTTGCTGAATCCACTGAGTAGGGAAATCTGGAGGAATGGACAAAGTAATGAACTGTTCTTGCTGGGTGGCCATAATAGGATGATGGTCAAACTTTGAAGATTGAACATACTCCTTGATAGCTTTAGGAGTAGATTTGATGAGTTCTTTGATGGATCTGATGGGTGAGAAAGATGGAGGTCTAGCGAAGGTAGCATATGGTTTCATGATTGGTAGATGGGTTTCAGAAATCTTAGCATCTTCCTGGTAGGATACCTCATAGAGGTAATCTATCTTGGAAGCCATGCTATGTCTCAAATCTGGAGGAGTAGACAGTGAAAGTGAGAGATTGGTGTGTGTAGGAAGGGAGAGGCTAGAAGGAGGGACGGTAGTCATGGATGGAAGGAGACTCTTGCCTCTGGCATTAGAAATGAAAATGCATGATGAAATAAAGGAAACTACTAACGATGGCTCTAATACTAGTAGGGGTGGCACTTTCACTCACTACCGGTCAGGAGTTCCATAAACTTACAAATCAAAGCTCCGCATCAGAGGTTAATAGACACTACGCACAGGTATGCTATCCCGACCATAAAATGCCCACCTGGCGAGGGGTCAAGGGACTGCCTGTTAGTGCACTAGTGGTTTTTAACCAAAGATCTTTGCTGAGAAATGGAAGAAATGAAGTCCCTTTCTTATACATAAGATCCGTTTCCGGCGAGTGTAGAGGATACAATCAGGATACCTCGTAGAGTGCTTTGCCTTATCAGGCATTTAAGTAACTAAGAGGCCATTAGCAAGAGAAGAAAGCTTTAGAAATTCATAGGTGGAGAAAACTGAAGATTTTATTCAAAAATCTCTTTTGAGGGTCTTTTACCTTACACACAAACGTCTCCTTCTTATATAGAGGGAGAGGAGGAAGAGATTATAATCTCTGCCAACACTAAGGCACACTATTCCACATTGATACACGAGAATCACTGCCGACACTATTTCACACAGGTACACAAAATGACCATAGAGGGCCAATTATTTAAGCGACAAACAGACAAGCATCTACACATATTTTCATGCAGGGTATCTTGGACTGCAACTTTCGGCGTTGTCCATTTCGTCAAAGTTGTCGGCCGGACTCGTTCCTTGAACGGGTCTTGGTGCTATCTCATCATCTTCACTGCTGTTGTACGTGGGTTCTCTTGTACCATATTTATTGGCATGGTAAATGTCCACCATTACTATTGAGCAGACGTAAGCGGTGGCTATGCTGATGGTACGTGGGTTCTCTCGTACCATCTTTATTGGCTCTGATACCAGTAACTGTGTTTTGGGCCAAAGCATTCTCTGATTGCCAATTCAGAGTTGTTTCCACTGGATCTATTCCAGCGTAATGACCGGAAGGGAGAATAGTATCATTCTTGGGGATCTTTTGGGGTGTGATAGAACTTTCGTTCCATATCAGCAAACGGTTCTGGAGGAGGAAATGTCATGGATAACTGAGGCTGAGTTCTAGGTAGACGGGGGAAATGTTGAGGGTTAAACATGTAAATTGGAGGTTTTGAGGTTGTTGGAGGAGATGGGAGTTGGATTTCTGATCCAGAGACTCCTGGATTCTTCCGAGCCCACTTAAGGATAGTTTATAAAAAGGGGATGTTACCGATTTAGGGTTTGGTGGTTATGGAGGGGGAAGCTTTTGTTCCTGGAGCTTTTTGGGAGGTGCATAAGATACCATAAACTGGTATCTTCTTTCATCTTCTTCGAGAGGACCTATGTGAGGGTCCCCTACCTGATATCTCTAGAAGAATGGATCTTTCTTTCTTTTGGGGAATGTTGTGGTTCAGGTTTGGTGCACGTATCACATGTACAGAAAGGATCCCAATAACAGTGTCCGGTAGGATCTTTGAAGGCATGAATTGGCCTTCCCATATGGTCAAAGGATTGGATATGGGATTTGGGGTCTAGATCTTCAGAGGAGACTGGATCCGAGGAACAAGGGGTAAAATAGAGGATTGTCGGGAATTGCAGGAAAGACACCGCTGGTTTTCCTTGGGGAACATTATGGAAACTCCACCATCACTTTTCCTGGAGAATTCCGGATCTGTTGCCTGGATGGGGGAGGTTGATGATGAATCTTTTCATAGTTGGTAACCCAAGTGTCAGGAAGAAGCTTAATAGCTTTTCTCGAGGAATTTGTTTAGGGACAAAGACACAAGAGGTTTGATCATTAGTAATGTTTATTACCAAAGCATCATCGGTTCCTAGTAAGTTAAGATCAATGGCATGATTCTGGACCCTGTAAACATCTGGTAATGGAGTGTGGCTGCAATAGATCTTGGGGTTTGGTCAGCACCAGTGATTTGGATCTGGATTTTTAGAGCAGAGAGGAGATTGGGGTCCGCAAGGGCCATATTAAAGTTGGGAAAAAGGGTCACAAAGACAGTTCCTGCATTGAGGGTGGTTTGAATAAGACCAATACAAGCATGTTGGTACTGCAAGAATCTAGTGTCGAGTAAGGCAACTCGAGCTACCACCGAGAGGCCTTTTCTACCATGAATACATACTCTTTTGAGTATTTTGAGTATTTTATGAAAATACTCTTTCTGCCTCAAGGTTTTAATTTTTCATATTATGAGAGGACTCATGAGTATAGGCAGTACAACCACAAGGTTTAAAAAAACTCAAATTAGATTTTCAACCTATTCACAACTCATATGGCCTGGAATATACTGGTTTTAAAGGCATACAATTAAGTACATAAATGGCAGTTAATAAAGCATCACCCCAAATGTGATAGATAAATTAGCCTATGCCATCATAGACCTAATCATTTTTATTAAGGTTCTGTTTATTCTCTCTGCTACACCATTTTGTTGTAGAGTATATGGGATAGATAATTATTTTTCTATTCCCTTTCATCACATAAATTTTTGAAATCACCATATAAGTATTCTCGATCTCGATCAGATCTTAATACTTTTATTTTTTTAATCTAATTGACTTTCTACTAAAGTCATAAATTTATGAAAGCAACTTAATTCTTTAGATTTATGAGAATCAATAAATGTATTCGAATCAAGTGTAATCATCTATAAAAGTGATGAAGTAAATAACCCATACCTTACCCTAACATTAATAGGACCACAGATGTCAGTATGAATAAATTGCAACGAAAATTCATCTCTTGTTTATTTTCCAAATGGCGTTCAAGTTGTTTTTCTCACTAGGTAATGCTCACAGTGGGTAATTCAACTTTATCAATATTGTCCATTAAGCCTTCTTTGACTAATCTATTCATATGTTATTGGCCAATATGACTAAGTCTAGCATGCCACACTTGCACATCATTATCACTAGAATGGAAATATGTAAATAGGGAGTAACAAACATTCACATTAGTGTTTTCAATATTCAACATAATTAATCTGAACCATAGAAAGTTGTACCTAACACCAAATTCATACAAAAATCAGGCTTAACTAAATCCAACACAAAGATAAGATTCCGACGAATCTCTAGAGCATATAAGACATCATATAAGAACAAAGTGTGACCACTGCACATGATAAGTTGGCAGGTGCCAATTCCTTTAACTTCGACTTTAAAGTTATTTCCTACATAGATCCATTTCGCTTCACATGAAATTCATCGAAATTTCACAGGAGTATTTGTCTAATCTATTCATATGTTATTGGCCAATATGACTAAGTCTAGCATGCACACTTGCACATCATTATCACTAGAATGGAAATATGTAAATAGGGAGTAACAAACATTCACATTAGTGTTTTCAATATTCAACATAATTAATCTGAACCATAGAAAGTTGTACCTAACACCAAATTCATACAAAAATCAGGCTTAACTAAATCCAACACAAAGATAAGATTCCGACGAATCTCTAGAGCATATAAGACATCATATAAGAACAAAGTGTGACCACTGCACATGATAAGTTGGCAGGTGCCAATTCCTTTAACTTCGACTTTAAAGTTATTTCCTACATAGATCCATTTCGCTTCACATGAAATTCATCGAAATTTCACAGGAGTATTTGTCTCTGGCTACATGGTCTGTGGCTTCTGAATTTATAGTCCACAAAGGACGAGATTTAATTAAAAATATATAACTTGATACATAACTAATACTTTTTAAGTGTATAAATGGTTTCTACCTTTTTCTTCTCACCACAATTGCGAGCAAAGTGACTCTTCTTGCCACAATTATATTTCATCCTTGAAATGTTTCTCTTAAAGGGACGTTCCCTTTTCTATGTTTGTCAAACTTCAATTTCTTACCAGATTGTTCTGCTCCTTTACCTTTTCCCTTTTTGAACCTGCCAGGATGTTTGTGCTTGGAGCCCCAAGCTCCATGTGAGCTAGAACCAGCATAATACATGTCATTTTGCGTCTTAACCGCTAGAAGGTGGTCCTTCTCTAGCTTGAGGTGGCGCATAGCATCATCAAAGGTCTTGACATTCTCGTTATGAATCGGGTTAACCTTCATGTGCTCCCAACTATGGGATAAAGAGCAAATTACCACATGCACTTACTCCTCATCAAATAATATGTGAACTACATCTTTCAGCTCACTGGTCATATCCATGCTGCTCAGCAACAAAATGCTAGTAGTGAAATTTTTCTTCTTCCAAGAAACAAAAGCTTTCTTATCTCTTCCATGCTGCGCAATGGTTCCATCCTCTGGTGCAGTTATGACCATATTAAGAGCTTCTAGTGCCTCTAACTCTTTCAAGACATATTGGATTTTCATATTCCAGATATGATATTTTTCACTATTTAACTTCTTGCCCTTATTGAGCTCAGCCATAATGTTCTTTGAAGTTGTTGCCATTGCATTTGAGGGCTTCCTTATCTCTTCTGTGTTGCACAGTGGTTCCATCCTCTGGTTCAGTCATGACCAGGTTAAGAGATTTAGGTATCTCTAGCTCTTCCAGCATATACTAGATTTTCATATTCAAGATCTCATAGTTTTTACCATTTAACTTCTTGCCCTTACTAAGTTTAGCCACAATGTTCTTTGAAGCCATTGCCATTGTATCTTAATATGAGGTTATTTAGACATTGCACAAATTATCAATGCCTAACATTTATGGACACGTTTTACTCTAACTAGTTATACAAATGTACAATTTCACATAAGGACTTAGATTCGAAATTTTACTAAGTTCGTAATCATCATTTAAGTATTCTCGTTTGAAATTATCATTAATATAACCATTTAGGTAAAAACTAAGTTCTTTAAAGTTACTGAAACTCTCTAGAACTCCCTACTCAACCATATAATACTGCTAAAGCATTATAAAATAGCAATTTATATTTCACTCACAAAGTAAACATTTCATAAAATATTCGCAACCAACAGCAGTAAGAAGTATTCACAAACTGACAAACTAACTCCAACAACAACAAGATTGAGATATTCACAAACCTAGAGACTAAAGGAATTGAAACAAAGTATCAATTTTCTATTGAGTAATGTTTCCTAGTAGCAGGAAATGACATCACAAACTCGTCAAAACTAGGAAAATCATTGAGTCTACAAGCTAGCCTTATAAAAGCTCTCAGGGCACCACTCCCTCTATGCCAGGGCATATTATGCCTCCGCCAAAACCTATTCATAGCGAGCGTCTGCATGCTTTGCATCCCCCTACTCACATACTCATTTAGGAATCTAATCCCTAGACTTTGTAAGAATTGAGGTTGGCATCCTATAAACGATCGATGACCCCATGCTACTTCATAGGAAGAGCGGTCCTTAGTGTTATAACTCTCATGTTATCGCGCATTTTGCGACCACAATGATGTGTTTGATCTTTTCATTGACCTTCATAATATGATTCATCATGTCATCTTGAGCATTCCAGCAGTAAAGTGGTAAAGCATTCCTTAGCGTCAAGATTCTTTCTTCTTTTTCTTAACTATCCACTCTTGTAGGGGTACGCATCATCCAAGACATTTTTTCTACAAGAAATGCGGAAGAAATGAGATTAATCATAATCCTTGATGCATAATATGGTAAAATAAATATACCACATTGTATAAATTTTTGATACGAACACATAAGCCCCGATATGATTCTATATTTTTTTTTTTGTGAACGGTCAATTGAGTCAAAGTCAATGGCCAATGGTTAATCAGTCAAAGTCAATGGTCAACAATCAGAGGTTAACAATCAAAAGTCAACAGGTCAAACGCTCATGGATCGAGTCGGGCCGCCAATTGGGTTGAATATCGAGTCGGATCAGGTGCCACTTCAATAGCCATGTAGGTAGCCACATCATTGCCACATCAGCAAGTAGTTGCAGATGGTTCCACACACCCATGACGCACATGAAGCCACGCACAGAGCGCACCTTTGGCGTATATGGCTCCATCCGTCATCCACCGATGATGCTCTCTGCCCCTTAAAATACTCTCATGGTCGAGTCCATCCTGATGGTATGGTCAAAATGCATTTTTGGTGAATTGAAACTCATGAGATTGCGACTTTTTGCTTCTGTACCCAAGGAGCCTCACCTCGTCACAGGGCATATGGCGCGTGTAACATCTTCCGGCCTCGTTCGGTGACGGGCGACCACTCCTTAAACTAGTATCAATGAGTACTTTCTAACCATCTATTCACATTGTATTTTTACTAAACCAATTCCGCAAAAAAAAAAAAAAAAAACATGAACAGTAACGGCGACGCATACAAACATGATTATCTTCAATCAACAGTGTACAAAACATGTCATAATTGGTTCAATCAGTGAGTTTGTGATCAGGAAAACAAGAAAACATGTTCTGGTACCAATGAAGGATGCTAAATCCTTGAATCTAAACCCTAAACGTGCATAAACATGCCATAATACCACTGCATCACTGATCGAGAAATGAATACATTACGAGGACATACCATAATTGCCACAGATTAGATATCGTCTTTGCAATCTCGGGTGTTCTGTTTACTTCGATTGCAATTCAACGATAGAGAGGGAGAGAGCATCGTTCGTTTCTCTATGTCGTTGTTCTATGGAATACAACTGACAAAAGAGAGAAGAAAGAGGGAGAAGTTACATCTACCAAAAGACTTGACTTTTCCTTGTTCAAAAAAAATAACTGTTGATAATTGCCTTGGCAGTCATCTATGGTGGATTACAACCTATATTCCAACAATCTCAACACAGAGTTTCTCAGGACCACAAATCTCAGGGAAGCAAGTTTCAGAGAACGTCACCTATGCCTGGAAAGGCAGAGTACGAAGCACATGTGCTCTCTACTTTCGTATTGATACGATGGTTTTAGTTTTGCAACTTTGGGTCCTTCTGCCAATTTTACTTTTGCAAGCACATTCGACGGATGACTTTTTCTTCTATTTTTATTCGACGGTTCATCTTGGACGCGGGACAGGAGAATTTCCCACCATCAAAGAGTAATCAGACGAAGACAACTTACAAAACGATGAGGACTAGTAAGAAAAGTTAGGCCTCGTGTGTCTACAAATAAATGCGTTCCACGTCGTTACTGTTTCAAAATCATGATAAGATCAGAGATATGCTGTTAAAGTGACCTTGAAGATTGAAGAGCAAATTAAATGACAAAGCTCGCTCATAAAGGTATTCAAACTCAAGCGAGCTTTATATATTTTGTGATATACACAATCATGTAGCGAACCCTCTAAGAATATGCTCATGTTTTCCTAATAACTTTCTTTTAATCACGTATGTTAGAAATATAGTATGATTCTGTGTATCTCTCAAATGGTAATCATAATCAATAGTAATTGATAATGTAATATTTTGTTACCATAGATAACTGTCATGTAAAGCCTATAAATAGGCTCATGTATAGACATTGAAATATATACAGAAACTCTACAACTTCATTTTTCGCATTATCTTATCTCGGTATCAGAGCTAGCCACGGTTGTCTGAGGAAGCGATCATTAAGGTACGGTGTTATAGCATCGTTCCACAGCCGTGCTGACAAGTCGCAACCTGAAAATTCATCATCAATCGACTCTGGAAGTTGTCACACGCACCACCACGTGCTATCCCAAATCGGCCACATCACAGGTCCACCAAAAACGTTGCTGTAAGCACTCGTTTCGATGTCATTAGTTGAGTATTTTCCACAAGTCCGTAAACAGATTCCTCATCCTCCGACGAGTCCAACCCAACAAACGACATCGTCGGAAGAGCTGTCACGCGTCCTCACGCGCTATCAACGTCAATTGGGCATGAGATCCATGAGCCACTGTGCCTCTCACATGATCCATTTGCCTGCTGAGCAAGTGACGTCATCCTTGACGTCATCGCCACTATTTTTAGCCAAGTTGTCTGCCACGTCCGCCACGTGTTTGACACATCAGCATTGGACTCTGATTGTTGATTGGGCTGATCTTTCGTTGAATCCAGTGAACCGACTTTGACTAGACCGGTTCACCTAATTTTCCAGACAGGCTCGATCGTTCTTCGACTGGTTCTTGGTGTCCTTCAAACTCATTATAGAAGCTATTCAGTTTATACTAGTATATTGCTTATTACAGATAAATTGGAAGTTTGAATACCAATTCAGGCCATTTTGAATGAATCTAATTACATTTTATGGGCTCGAGAAACATCCAGTTTTCTAAGGGGATGCCAGTGATGGCGCTATGTCACTGGTGCTATTTATGAACCTCCTCATAATACTAGTGAAATCAAGGAGAAATTTAATGAATGTATAGAGGATTGGGATAGCAAGAATCATCATCGTATTCTTACGTGGTTTCGAAACACTTCAATTCCTCTCTATCAGACTTCAGTTTAGTCGTTTTAACATAGCAAAGGAAGATGGGATCTACTTGCCAATCAGTATTCTACTTCAGATATTGCCCATCAGTATCAGCTGTTTCGGAATCTGCATTGCATGCATAGGGAGACGGTCAGTCTATGAATGATTTTTTATCCTCCATGCACGCTTTCTAGGGTCAACTAGCATTATCTAAACCATAATGGGATGCGGACTCTGATGCTCGCAAGTTTATTGAATATCGTAATTATATGCGTGTTGTGCAATTTTGTATGGCACTTAATGATGAATTTGAACCTATGCGAGCTTCACTTCTACATCGAAATCCATTACCTCGGCTTGAGACAGTTATCTTAGAATTGCTATCTAAGGAAACTAGACTTGCCATCATAAAGGGGCAACGTTGTTTATCCTCACTTCTTAATTCTACATGTTGTAATCACATGACTTACCAATTATAATTTATTCAAGTCAAAATTATTCACTTCACAAGTACCTACTATTCATATAGCTGCTAATGCATATATAATAGTTAGCCAGACAGGGAACATTTCGACATCTGAACTATCCTTACCAAATACGTTCTTAGTTCCAAAACTCTCATTAAACTTGATATATGGGGTACAATTATATGAACTTGGTTTTAACATTCATTTCTCTTTGAATGGTTGTCATGTGTAGGATCCATGGACTAAATAGACAATTGGGATAAGTCGTAAAGTGGGACGTTTGCTTGAGCTTGTTTCCTTATAGCTACCGAACTCTTTTGTTAATTGTGTTGCCACAGTTTCATCTGAAAGTTGACATTCTCGCTTGGGTCATGCTTCCTTCTCTAGATTAGGTCCTTTGATTTCTAGTGGTCATCTAGGTTTTGTTGGTAATAGACATTTCGATTGCTTATTTGGTAAGTTGGAAAAACATCATGTTTTACCGTTTGATCTTAGCGACTCTGTCTCTTATGCTCCATTTAATCTTATAATTTCTGATATTTGGAGGGTTATCTCCTACTTCAACTATGGGAGGATCTCGTTATTTTGTGATCTTTGTTGGTGATTACTCTCGTTACCCATGGCTTTATCTTATAAGATCACTCTGAACTTACTCATATCTATCGTAATTTTGTTGCCATGATCAAAACACAAATTTATCAAGAAATCAAGGTTTTTTTTCTCGGTCAATGGCTGCACCACACCAGATAGCTTCTCGGTCTTCTTCTCAATGTTTATCCTTAAATTTTCTTTTTCTCCCCCTTTCTTCAAACCCCGCGCGACTTCTAGAACTGCTGTTGCGACTTGTAAGGCCACGTTATATGATATGCATTGCATTCCTACCGGCAAGGGAATCTAGGAGAGATCCGCACGGTTTCTATTTCATGTTCCCACTCTACTTCCCATTGATCTCACCTGGCTTCTCCAGTTATGGAACCTTCGCCACAAACTACTATGAGTTGCCTTTAGGTCTTCTTCTTGCTATTTCCCGCCTGGTTAATGAGATCACTACTTGGAAGTGTCTTGGACGCAGACACCGGACTTTAGGAGTCTCCCCTACGGTTTCTTGTCTACTTTCCCACTCCATGTTCCCATTGATCCAGCATAGCGTTTCCCACAACTTTTTCAAAAGTGTAAATTCTCAACATTAATCAGTTTTCTGAGTGACTGTGTCGAAAGTTCCATAGCATTTTCTTTTTTTATAGGGGACCCTTTCGTGAAAATAAATGCTACCATTCTATAATCAAAAGCAGCTAAAGTGACTTCCGACAAAAAAGAAAAATGAAAAGAAAGATGATGCCGATTGTTTGGCATATTTGCCGGACAGACAAGAAAGAAGAGGAACGGCAATAGCGGACCGGAAGTGCATTTAAAAAGTTGTTCTCGACTTGCTGAAAGGAGATCTGCCTTTTTTTCAGGGATTTTTCGTTTTTGTTGAAAGGAGAATGCCTTTGAGGATTTTCAACGGGTTTTAGGGTTCTCAAAATATGTTAATGAGCAGGAGTAAGCTTTCGGAGCTTTTTATGCTTAGGCTCAAAGACATGCCCAAGCCCAAATTTTCAATTTGATGTTGGCACGAAAGATGGAACTAGTTCAGGCTGGACAAAACAACTGAGCCAGTTTTTTCAAGAGTTGGTTTTTTATCTTTGGAATAGGAATTTTGCTTTTCATTACGGTTAGATGGACATGTAGTAAAAGCACCATATCTTTGCCCGAAGAGATCAATAATAGGGAGCAACCCAAATCCGAGTTCATCAATACACTATCTACGCTCACTCAAATTTAAACCAATGAATTACGAACCAACAAGTATGATTAGATTTTCTACACCATATAATACCTCTAATGTGAGATTTTTTTTAACACAGCTCACACTTTGACAATTGTGAAGAACTTACAATCTCATATTGATATGAAGAGTGAAATATAATTTATTTTATAATTTTTAATGTATATTTTCAGAAAATCAATGAGTTCTTCATATGAAAACATCGAAATTGCCAACTCACTCGCTTAGCACTTAGACAACCATTGACTCAACCCCTCACGATGCCATACGGTTTTAGCAAGTGTAATAGCATTTCAAAAGATACAATATCGAGTTGGTACAGTGAGTATTGACATGTTGACAAGAGACCTTGATGTTAAAACTCCGACTCATTCATGACGAGAGGATGACCTAATCATCTCTTGTATTGGACAAAATTAATAGTTTTCTCTAGAAAATCAAATGCCACTCATATTGTGATGACAAGAGGATGACCTGATCAACTCTTGTTAAGATGCAATGGGTACATTGTATGTCTGTTTATTTTCACTGTGGAAGGGATGGCAAAAAGAATTGTCTACCAAGCTGACAAACACAAATGCCTATCTTACTCAGTAGCCTACATGTCGAATTTTCATATACTATATCACATACTTCAAATTTCGAGGCCCATATCCTTTCAAGATTTAACTTCTCACAGTCATGTATTCGCAAAGATTCTAGTTTCTTGAAATTTGAAGCTGGATAAAGCACCTCATCTAAAGATCTGCATCCTTGTATGCACAAGTCTTCCAACGACTCTAATCTTCCTTGAATCTTCACGAGATTATGACATCGCCGGAGGTCAAGTTGTGCAAGCTTCTTCAAGTTTGATAAATTGGGCAATCTCTCCAGTAGAGGAAGTTCACCTAACTTTAACATCATCAAATTCTCCAAACCTGCAAAGCTTCTTATTTCAGTTAGATCATGACAGTACCACAAGTGAAGTTCAGTGAGCTTCTTCAAGTTTGACAGATCGGGTAATCTCTTCAGTAGTGGAATTTGTATGAGCTTCAAGGTTGTGAGATTCCCCAAGCCTTCAATGCTTTGCACCTCAATTAGACTATGGCAGTGCCCCAAATGCAATTCACTGAGCTTCTTCAAGTTTGATAGATCAGGAAATCTCTCCAGTAGAGGAATTTCTATGAGCTTCAAAATTCCGAGACTCACCAAGCCTTCAATGCTTTGAACATCGATTAGATTAGGGCAGTCCACCAAATGCAGAATGACTATGTTAATCATGGAAAAATTGGTGATCTTAACTTCCAGGGGAAAATGATGCCACAAAAGCCATCTCAACTTGGAAAGCATAAGCGTAGTGTTTTGTAGATTGTCTGGGAAATCATTTGAAAGCCAGTTATCCTGAAAAACCCTCACTTCAGGGTATCTTAGATTAGATGGCCTCTCAACTTCTTGGCTCACAAAATAGTATAGCAACTGAGGGTCCACCTTTCGACGAAGGGCTTCAATGTTTATTGTTCCCTGCGACAGCAAAAAAGAAGGGCAGGTATATTATACTGAGCAAGTATAATAGTCTTTCCATACATGACAAATAAATCTAAGCATCAGTGCGATCAAAAAACAAGTTATAACAGTAATCATGAGATAAGTAATACCTTCCCTTAAATATTAATGAGCAAACAATCACAATGAAAAGGCATGAAATTTGTCAGCTTGCTGGGGATACAGTAATTGAAATGCAAATTTACCATCGTTTCCATCACCATGTCGAAACCTTCCTCATGGTTCCACAACCGAGTCTGTTCTTTTCGTTCCTCATCACATTCTCGACCAACAATGTCTCTGCCAAGGCATCTCAGCTGATCATGCATCCATAGCTTATTGTCTTCGCTGATTTTTATCAAAGACATTTTCTGAAGGACCTCAAGACCTTCCTCTGGGAAGAGATTGGAATCTTTCCACGAGTGGAGCACTATCATTTTATCAAATCCAGTGAAAAGACAAGCTATATCAAGAAAGATATGTTTTTGCCAATCATCCAAGGCATCATAACTTATTTTCAACTTTCTTTTCACTTCACTGAGAGGAACTTGTTTCAACTTCTTCAATATTACATCCCAAACATCTTTGCTTCTGCATGGAAGTAGTTTACCTATAGCCTCAAGAGCAAGAGGAAGACCTCCAGTAGTTTTGACCACTTCTGTGGAGAAAGCAACATAGTCCTCCGAAGGGTAATCTCTTTCAAAAGCATGTTTGCAAAAAAGTTGAAGAGATTGGTTGAAGTTCATGCTCATAAGCTCATAGGGATAACAAACCTCAGGAACATCGACAATATCCCTGTTTCTGCTTGTTATGATAATCTTACTTCCTAAACCAAACCATGCAGGTTTTCCTATCAGTGCATTCCAATGATTCATTTGATCAACATCATCAAGTAACACCAAAACCTTTTTACCACATAACCTTTCTCTTATTATCTTCATTCCTTCCTCAACATTGCTGATGTTTGACCACCTTTTTTGAGAATGTCAGAGATTAGTTGATTCTGCAAACACTCGATGCCCTTTAGCTGCGAAGTTTCTCTGACATTAGAAAGAAAGCAACAATCTTCAAAACAATGTGATAGCTGGTTGTATATGATTTTGGCAAGAGTAGTCTTTCCTACACCCCCCATACCATGGATTCCGAGAATTCTTATATCCTTCGAATCGCCATGCATCATGGTATCGATTTGCTTCACATGATTTTCGACTCCTACCAAGCAGTCTGTCACTAGTAGATAAGCTGTTTTCAACTTATCTATAACCTCCTGGACAATCTCGTCTACCAGTTCTCCTTCACCTCTAATATTATGGAAGGGAAAGGGAAAACATAATTAGAAGAACATGGTAATATTATGGAAACAGTGCGCCAAAATCCTAACCCATAAAAAATGACATACATACCTATTCTTCTTTGAATTATCCCATCCGTTTAGATTGGCAATGTGGTTGAGAGCAGCTTTCCATTTACTGACGTTTGCACCAAATTTTTCCTTGTGCGAAAGAAAGGCTACTTCATAAGACCCAATTTGATGACGGACCTCCGCCGGACTAACGTCATAAAAAATGGGCATAACCTTCTGTTTCCGGGTTATACTACACCCCACCATTTGGACCAACTCATCAAGACACCATTTACTAGAGGCGTAGCCCTTAGAAAGGATGGGAATTGCAACTTTTGATTGGCTGATAGCTTTGAGCAACTCAGGACCAAACTCCTCTCCAACTCGGAGATCTTCATCATCTTTAAATGTGCGAATTCCAGCAGCTAACAAGCTGGTATAGAGGAAATCTGTAATGCCTGAGCGAGTATCTGGCCCTCTGAAACTCAGGAAAACATCGTAGTCATATCCAGAAGACATGGAGGCTGATGATGATGAGCCATTCTGCTGGTATAGTTTTTCCTGTTTTGGCCGCATCATATCAGGGAATTGCACTGAGCTAGAGGCACCTGAAGCAGTAGCTTCCACACTGCCATTATTAACAGCCGATGAAGATGCTGAGTCACTGGCAGAAGTTACCTCCATGTTTGTTTCTGTCACAGCTGCTATTTCTTCCCCCCTCACAGATTCTGTGGTATCACCTGTTTTACGAAAAATGTTGAGAATAATGGCCATGAAGAGAATTCAGGCAAGTGCAGAACGCAAGGCAACTTTAAGAAATTTTATTTCATTCAATAGAAATTTCCTCAAAGTTATAGATCATGGTTATATGAAGCCTATCCCTGCAGAACGTAGTTACAACTTGTGAAATTTTGAGTCCAACGTGATTTTTTATTCATCTAATTAAATGAAAATAGAGAAGCAAATTTTTTGGTAGTTACTATAGAAGCATTACATGGTACTATTTGTCAAAGAAGGAAGAGGAGGAGGAGGAGGAGGGGGAGGAATACAAGAAGCTTGAGGTCAATTATTCACAATGGATGATGGAGGAGTTCCTGAAACAAGCAAGGTCGGAAAAGGGGCATGATGAAGGGGATCAAATGGGACTTTTTTATCCTGTTCAATATAAGTTGGCATTACAGCTATTTGCTATGCATCTTTGACTGCAAAGTTATAGTGGCGATGTCGAAGTTAAGAGTTCCTTTGGCTTGGGGTTAATGAAAGGCTAGCGATTAACTATCCAATCTGACATGGGGACTATGAAATAATGATATGAAAGCCAATAAAGATGTCTGGGATTGTACAGAGGAAGTAGAAAATGAACCTGTGAGATCAGACGGTGAGAATGACTGACCATTCCCTTCCACAGTCGTGCCATATTGTTGATCCAACTCAAAACTTGGTGAAGTGTACAGTGATTTTGTGGCTGATTCAGAACTTCCAAAAGTTCCCTCAAGAGCTGAATGAACTGAACTTTCTGACAGTGAAGGTGGCATTGGTGGCAAAGTCAATGTGGACTTAATATTCGACTGTACCGGCAGTTCTGGAACTTCATTCTCGTCAGCACTTGTATTGGCGTCATAAGATAGTGTAATAGAGTGGACAGCTCGCCCTTTAGGAGGCAGCGCCTCAGGTGGAATCTTCTT